>JAECWN010000451.1:600000-890000 GCA_018150725.1 Drosophila quadrilineata
CAAGTAATTCCCACACTGCAGGGGCTTCTGTTCACAATCCTTGCGGCAGTTGAAGCGCTTAAAGCTTAGCCAACCGCTTAAATGGCCAACAGCAGGTGACGAGGATCACAACAACAACCATAACAACGAAATGTTGTAAAAATTAATTGATTTACACAAGTGTGTGAAAAGCAGACAGCAAAAAACCATAACAACAATGACAGAGAAGAGAGTACGAGGGGGAAAACGAAAGGAAAATGTGAAAAGAATGCGCTCCGAGAACATTTAGTTTTAGCTTAGTTTTGTGTATGAAATACAATCCGATTAACGGTAATTGCTGTAGCACAACCACCTCTCTCATTCTCCTGTATCTCCCTCTCCCCCCCCTCAAGCACTCCCCTATTTCGACTGCTGTTTCGCTGCTCGCTCTGTATATTACGTATACGCCATGTTGTGCTATTGTCGCGTGCGCGCTTTTTAAGGAACAAGGCAAAACAAGAAATCATAGTCCACAGAAAAATACACTTAACGCGTATTTAATAGCGTTTTGTATATGGGCAATGCCACGCCCACTAACCATATCGAGCAGTTGCGTGTAATACGCCCACAGGCCCCAACATACATATATGTATATGCATATACCCTACATATATCATAAAGTCTAGCTCATTTATTTTTCATAACTTGTGCGCCGACAGGAAGTGAGCTTTTGTTTTTAGCCGTCAGTTCCTTCCGCTTGCAGGCGTTCTGTTTGTTTTGTTTCTGTTTGTTTATATTTAGCCAGGCGAGTATTTAGGGGAGGGGCAGGGTAGAGGGTAGCCAGTTAATAAGCCATAACAAAAAGTTCGACTGAAGTCGACTTCTGGTTTTAGTTCTTTTTTTTTTTTTTTTTTGAGCATTGCGTGTTTGGGGCTTGTGAAATTTCCTTCGATATGCGACGACTTTGTATAGTAAAGTTATCGCCTTAAAGGTTAAACGCTGTCAGGTGTTTCTATTGATTGCCTTCTAACTTGGTCTTGATTTATAACTATGACGGGCGATGGGCGTGGCCAGCAAACTGATTGCATTTAATGCCCATACAAATCAATCACTTGAATCGAGTTGAGTTGAGTACACTTCCCCTTCGTTTTCTCTATGTGTGTGTCCTGATTTGTTGGGTCTGTAAGTTATCTTTCCCCCTAGCTTGTGTAGATATTTTCAATTGTTGTCGCCATCGAGCCAAATCACAATCACAATCATCGTTTATTTAGACAGATAGTTAGATATACATACATATGTACATAGATGTGTGTCCCTTCTCCTTTTTCTTTTTGTTTTGCGCTGTTGCTCAATTGCAGACGCTTAGCGGATAATTCAACTGCAAACAGACAACAGCGCAATTCCCTCCACATGAGTGTGGGTATATAATGCGATATTTGTGGCTTCATTGCATTGCAGAGTGCGTCAACAGTGAAATGATATCGCAAATTGTCATAGCAACTGGTTATTCCAGTTGCCCAACTTTCAATTACTTTCATGTAATTTAATCTAGTTGAACTATAATATCTTTTTCTTGTTCCCTTTCATGTCGCCTCTTCTTCATCATATGCTTTTCATCTTTTCATGCTTGTCAAATTAAGCATATGATAAATGTGATTCCTGATTTATGACTATTAAACATTAAAAATAAAAAAGAGAAGAGAAAATTTATATTTCTCGCTAATATGCCAAAAAAAAAAGAAATAATATATGAAAAATTTCGAGTGCCGCCTTCGCCATGAATCAGGCTAAATATCAACGCAATATGCCGTCGACTCATAAAATTTCCATGTGGACGCCATGCACCATTTAAGACAAGTCGTGGTGGCTGGTTGAGTGGGTGGAAAGGGGTAAGAGGGAAAGTAAAGGGGGGGGGGGTCTTAAGGTATGTTGAAGTGCTTAAGCCCTTAGGTTGACGTTGGACACGCTTTCTTGAGCTTGTCAACAACAAGAAGAAGAAAAAGAAGAAAGCAATGCGTCGTCTAAATATAAAATTATAAAAGATGTTGGCAATGATGTGCCTAGCTATACCCTGTAAACGTATTAGCAAGTAGAATTTTTGAAAATTAAAAATAACTTGGCCTCTTTTGCGGTTTAATTAAGATAAATTGTCTTGTTTGATCTGCGGCCTCTATCTAAATAGTGCCCTATTTCACAGAGTATACAAAATTGACAATTTTAAAATTATTTCAACTACCAATTTTTTCTATTTTTTTGACAGCCATCTCTTCCTGTTGTTATTGTTTCATTTAATGATCTTTAGCTGCTGTTGCTGCTGCTGCTTCTTCTTCGCTGCCTTGGCTGCTGTCAACGCATCTTTTGGCTGCCATAATTCAAGTCTCTGACTGTCTATCTGTCTGTCTGTGTGTCTTTGTTGGCCAACTGGCACACCATTTGCATAACTAAACAGCATTTGCCCCTAAATACAAAATTCAACAATTCTTTTGCTCATGTACAAATACTTTATTATTTGCACGTCGTTGATAAATTCTTTTTTTTTTTTTTTTTTGTCAATAAATTTAGTAAGTGAAGAATCTGCTGAATACTTTGCTTTATTTTATTTTTATTTATTTATTATTTTTTTTTTTTTTTTTTTGCTTATTTGTTTCGTATTTTGTCAAGTTTGTTGACAAGGAAGAGGGAACTTGCGGAATATTTTGATTTTGGAGAGTCTCTTTATTTTAGCTTTTGATATTTGTCTTCATTTAATTTTATTGATTTTGCTGCTGATTTATAATACATCTATCATTCTTTCTCTTTCTTTTTGGGGTGTGGCAAATCGGGCAATTTCATTTTCATTTTGTGCTAAGCCAGTGAATAATCACAATGCATTTTTTTCTAGAACCTTGAGCATCTTCCACTTTAACCTGACATTTTGCGACCTCTGCCAATTTTCGCACACTCTCGCCATGGCATTAGGAGGAGATGCATTTCCAGCTATAGCTATGGCATTAGCTTTTCCAAACGCTTTTCAATTATTTAATTTTCCACTCACGTTCGTTTGCTTCGACAAAATTTTTTCCTCTTTTTTTTCGAATCTTTTCTTCTTCTTTTTTTTAACTTTTTTTTTTGCGATATAAATCCGGAAAGTGCATCTTCAGCTTGCACTATTCGAGATGTCGCTGTGTGGAGGATGGTCTGAGAAGGCGACATTCTCACGTTTTCATTGGCATTAAGGTTTCGTTGATCGCCTCGCCTTGCCCCACGTTGTTGCCGCCACCACAGCTCGAGTGCAATTCATGCCCCAAAGCTGCCACTATGCTGCATGCTTCATTTGGCCAACTGCTGTAGCTGTAGCTGTAGCTGAGGGCGATTGATGACAGCGACTGCAAGTTGCAGTTGCATGTTGCAGCTAAAGCTGTGAGTTGTAAGTTGCAAGTTGGAGTTGAGGTTGAAGTTGCTGTTGATGTTGCTGTTGCCGGGCTTGGCTGCATAAATTCCATTTAAATGGCATCCTCATCATCATCATCAGTATCAGCAACATCATCATTATTATTATCAACGTAGTCTTCAACACGAGACATCTTCAGCTTTAGTTGTGCCATTAATAACAACAGAGACTGTAGCTACTGCATTTGTGGGCAGCACAGTGACACACAAATAGAGTTGAGAAAAAAAAAATTAAAAAAAAAAACTGAGGAAAAATCTGCCACATGCTACGAAGAAGCAGCAGCAACAGAAAACCGCATTTAAATGTTGGGCTCGTCTTTTGCCTTGCCATTCAGAGTTCATTTCAGTTAGCCAGGTTCGGTTTGTTTGGCCAAAAACTTTTTGCAGATGCGCAGCTTGTCCACCAACTGGCCTCAGCTGTCTCTCTCTCTCTTTTCATATCTCTTTCCCTCTCTCTCTGTCTTTATGTATGCTGTGGGCAGCTCTAAGCCAACCGGTTTGTGGCCTAAACCAAGAGTTAGAGGCCCGTTTTGCCGTTTTAGGGGCAAATGCGATATTTCTTTTACTATTTGTGTACTCTCGTTGTTGTTGTTGCTGTTGTGTGTGTGTATTGTTGTTGTGCACACCTGGCAGTGACGTTTTGGGTTTATCGTTTACCGTTTTACAGCAGCCGCAATTTCAGTTCTCTAATGCCGTTTAGTTCAGTTATATGGCCCCCAACAGCAGTGCAACATTGCAGCAACAGCAATTTTCATTCATAAAATACACACAATGAGAGCAAAATACACACACAGAGAGACAGAGACAGAGAGAGATACACAGCGAAAGAGATATAGAAAAGTCTCACAGAGATAGAGCTGAGTTCTTACCACAAAACTGAATGTTGATACAATCTTTGCAAGTCCTTTTGCAAATGGCAGAGAATCCTTAGCAAGTACTACTTGAATTGCAAGGAACACGAGTCAGCTGCAACTATATAAAACATTTGCCACAAAACACAGACAGACGAGGATATTCAAGGAAATGGAATATGGTAGAAACTTAAGCTTTCATCATTAATCAGCAGAGCAGTTGTAGGTTCAGTAGAACAATGTTCCGTTCAAAGGAATTATGCGTCGAAAAAAAGGGAAATGAACAAACTTGGCAATGTCTCAGATTTATATTTTTAATTTGCATTCAACAAAAAAAGAAAAAAATAAAACCAGAATATATCATGTAGCTCTTTAATTAGGCGAAATTTAAATGCTGAAAGACATGGGGATAGATGCGCAAATTACGTATACGGCATGTTGTGCGGCGCTGTTTGTGCCTCGCACTAATTTTGTGCTCGTTTTTCATTCACTTTCTATGACACTATTACACACACTCACACACACACACACAGTTACACAGTCGTGTTGTGTTCACCTTATTAAGTGGGAATGAGTGTGAGTGTGTGTGTGTGTGTGTGAAAACATGGCACGGCAAATGCAGTATTTCGAAATAAATTTCCGGTTGTGTCGTTGATTTGCAAATACAGAACCGAGTGAAGAGACTAGATGAGAACAGAGCACGGCCATCGTCGTGTCGTATCCATGGTGGAGACTCAAAGGAGGAGCGCACTCCGTTGGTATCTAGTATCTGACACCAACACAAGCTGCATGCCGCACCTGGGTGTTGTTGCAGCTGCATGTGGATGTGGCAGCAGCAGTGGCACCAACTGCAATTTCTGTAGTCATATTACATGTCATGTTGGCGTTACCTGCTGACATGCCTTACATAGGGAGAGAGTCAGAGAGTGGGAGTGGGAGTAGGAGAGGGAGGAGGGGTGCACTAGGTAGAGACATCCTTTTTGCACATCAACACGCTTTCGGTATAATTTCCTGTGCGCCGAGAGCCAAACTGTAATCCAATACAAAAACTGATGCCTCACTGCACTAATTCCAAATAAGTTTTGCAGTTAACATATTTTGGCTAATAGTCCGTTAGCCAAATGGAAATTGGGAAATCGTTAGCAGCTTGCTTGCTAACCTGGCTAATTGAATTGACAGCTGGCTCACTGACTGTATGCAGCATATGACCTTTATCCGGCCAATTGACACTGCCAATTGCCAATTCCAATTGCAGCCTTTTCAGCAAATTGGCTAAAAAGCAATACCAGGGAGAGAGAGTGGGAGAAACATCTCAGCCCCTACTCTGAGAGTCTCAGTTTGCCACACAAAATGCCGAAAAACGTGATCGGCATCGACCTAGAAAACTTTCTAGCTCATTCAACGCCCATTGAGCAATCGACAGATATGTATATACACTACTGGCCAAAATAATAAATACACCGGGAGTAGTTCAGTTTAAGGCTGCGTAGAAACTTTTCTACGAATTTAAATCAAATTCTTGTTACATTTCTCTTTTAAATAATTGTTCTGTTATGATGCTAATGTTAAAATAATAAAAACAAGAACTTCAAATTTGAGCTTTTTATAGAATTGAAGTACATATTATTTTGGCCAGGTTATTTTCATAAATTTAAGCTTTTATCGAAACTAGATAATATAGTTGAATTGCACAACTCCTATGACAAGTATTTCTATAAACTACAATGATATAAAAATATATATATTTTTATTAGAGTTCGTATAGAGAACTACTCGAGGTGTACCTATTATTGTGGCCAGTAGTGTATGTATAAACAACAACAACGTGGAGGACGACAATCTCCGCCGTGTGGCGCGTGTTTCAACAAAATTTCAATTTCAATTGAATATCTCTATTTCTTGGCAGTTGCTGCTGTTGTTGTTGTTGTTGTTGTTATTGTTTTAATTGGTATGCGACGCGGCGTGCTGTTGGCCAACCAACTTGGCTAACACTCTCCCAATTGGCTGCTGACCAGGCTTTAAAAACGAGTGTCGCCAGCGCCCCAAATATGCCATTGCATTGACCAAAATTGGCGCTTCGCTTTGAACGACGATGTTGCGTCAGTTGGCAGACAGTCTGTCTGTCTGTCAGTCTCTCAGCTTGACAGTGGCAACTATTAAGCAATTGATCAAATGCTTTTCACTGTGTCAGGTTCAAACGTGGAACACGTTCAAGCAAAACGCAGCTGACGCACAATTCAAAAAAAAAAAAATGTTTAAAAAAAAGGCACAAAATTTAAACAATTTTGGCATAACAAAATAGTTGCTACTGTTGCTGTTGCTGCCATTCACGTCATTGTTTATTAATATTCAGTTGATGTAATTGGAACTAAATAAGTTCGCGGCACTCGACAGTAGTTTGAATATACATATATATTTGTGTGGTGGCAGGAGTTGAATAAACATTGCGTAGAATCATCATCAGCAAGTTTGGAAAATATTTTCAGAAAATTATTAAACAAAATGTCGACTGCAAACAAACAAATAAACGTGTCATGAGTTCGCAAATATCTTGCAATATTTCAATCATATTTTGCACACATTTAAATATTTCACATATTTCTTTGTCTCATCAATCAACTGATGTCGTCATATCTGTGCTCTGACACACTTAAATAACAAGTATACGCAGCGTGAGCTGCAAGTGCAATGCATACATTAAATATATCTATACATATATATGAATAAATATATTTAGCTGGACTTTGATGCTGTAGGTAAACAGACGGTGCTCTGCAGGAGTCGAAAGAGCGGCGTTGCCACATTGATGAAATTTTGGGCCAACACTCAAGACAAATACTTCAAATGCCACTCGAAAATGCGGCACAGCGCAGCAATTGTTGCAACAGCAAAAAAATAAAATATGTGAAATGAAAGCGCGTAAAGTGTTTTGTTGAAATTGTTCCAAAAACAACATTGCAGAGCAGAGCAGCCCCCCGAAACTGCCTGAAAGTAAACAACAATTTTGTGCGCCAAAAACAAAAAAAAAATGCAAAATAAATCCCAATGCCGACGTCGACAAAACGCAGTCAATAAAAGAGCAGGAGCAGCAGCAGCAGCTGCCGACAATTGCGAAGGGCCTCTGATCCATGGATAGATATATTTATAGTATATACTGGGCCAAAAGCTGGAGCACCAAATATAAATTGCACTGCGAAATATTTGCCATGCAAATAAGGGACACAAAAATAAAAATAAAAAAAATATAAAAAATATGAAAGAGAAATGCAGATAGATAGAGAGACTTCTGTCGAGTGCGGCTCGAGTGCAATTAAATGCAAAAATATTTAACAATGCAGTGAAGCAAATAAAAATGCAGGAATATTTCCGTTAACGTAAAATTATGATTGTGGACTGGACTGCCAGCCAATCAATAGTCAGTCACGTTAATTGTTCCACAATATCGAGGGTATGAATATAAGTGGCACTCGATGTGGAAGAGCTTGATAGACAGACAAGATCAGGACGTCTGTTGCTCGTCTGTCTGTGGTCGAGACCATGACAACGACAGCCTTGAGTGCTCATCCAAAGAGGCAGGGCAAGTCAGAGTGAGGGGAATCTCCACAGGCAGAATGAGAGGAGAATCTCTTTCGCCTTTCGCTTTCTCTGTTGGTTACGCCTTTTAACAAGTGCATAATTTGCTGGCATAAGTAACGTCAACATGTCGTAGTTTGTCATAAAAAGAAAACAAAATTAAAAAAAAATGAAAAAAGGAAAATGACATATGAAAATTTGAAATAAAATGCGAGCATTTTCATTGGGAACATGGCACATCAAAATGAATTCACGAAACAGCAGTTTCTACGTAAATTTAACATGACAATTTTCGTTTTAGTTCACACAGCATGAGGGAGAGATAGACATAGAGAAAAGAGTGAGATAGTTGTACATGCATACATATGTATATAAATAAAAGCGAGTATATAAATATTTCATGGCACTTTTGCCGCACAACGTGGCGTATGCGCAACGTGAGCGCCAATTTGCACGGTGGATTACATCACAGGCCACAGCCTGGTATGGGGATGGTGGGAGGGAGGGGAGAGAGGGGGGCGTGTGTGTGGCAAAGAGTAGTGTCGATGGTGTAGGAGACTGTGGCACATCTCAACATGTCATATGGCTTGCATTTAATTAACAAGCTAATTTTTCAAAGCACAAATCGCTGGGCGTTGCAAGGCGGCACTAGAAGAAGAACTACATGACTTGAGGCTATATGCAACCCCACCCCCCCACCAACCATCTCCTCTACCCTTTTTCGCTGTGCGTTTGCCAAAAAATAAAACAAGCCAAACAAATATAGAGACTGACAGTTCAGTTATATATTCTCTGGTATTTGGCTTAATGAGATGAGAAATGAACTGCATTGCATAGAATATCTTTTGTTTCGACGTTTTCTTTGCCTCATCAAATTTGGTATGTTTTGTTTATTGTTTTGGCCAAAAACTGAAAATTGAATATTGAGTTTATATTGAATTTTAAATTCTTTTCTACTGACAGCATTATTATGTGACCAAAGGAATGTTTGCAACTCTTAAAAATTTCAATTTGGTTTTGTGTGCTTTGTTCTCGGGTATTACGTTGCGTATACGCAATATTTGTTGTTTATTTTCCTTCTTCTCTTTGGCATACATATATTTTAACGAATTACGTTTAAAAATGGCTTTTGCCAACCATCTCCAGCTACTGTCAGTTTTTTGTAAACTGCTTCGCTATTTTACTTTTTTCAAGGAATATTTGTTGTTAAATCTGAAAATTAATAGCCATTTCATGTAGACTTTGTTAAGAGCCGTAACCAAAAAGCAGACCAACAATTTTACAGCAAAACATATTAAAATGCCACTCACACGATAAGCCCCCGTTATGCCCGTTACGCTCTGCCCTATCTCCATCTCGCTCTGTTTGTCTATCTGTCTCGCTCAGCACAATCACAAAAAGTTTGCTGACAAAATGGAGTTTTTTTAGGGGGGGTGAGAAGCGCTTTTGTATTAGGGCATGAGGGTTATTTAGCTACAATAAGCTGAATTTTTGCATATTTCATACATGTTGACAGTAGCTATGTGTTAGTGTGTGTGTGTGTGTGTGTTGTGTGTGTGTAGGTTATAGTCTGTATTAGCTTGCAGGTGAACCAAGCAAAATAATAGCAAAAATTTTATACAAATAAAAATTGCAATTTAAAGCTCGCGACATTGTTACTCTGCATGTGTCTATGTGTGTTGTTTCTATGTATATGTGTGTCTGTATGTGTGTGTGTGTACATATATACTGTATCCTAAGAGCTTAACGTGTGCCACAGATATAGCCTCCAGCCCTGGGTTACCTATGTACCTACCTGGCTGCGTCGATAAACTACATGGATTTCATTTTGCACTTTTATAATAGCAAAGCGGCAGCAGCTGCCACACACACACACACACACCCTCTTACTCACACACACACACAGAATTGGGGCATGAATAGGTGGCAAAGTACACAGAGACCAAAAATGGTCATGGGTCGCAACTAAAAATGAAATGTGTCGCTTAAAGCGAGTTTCAACTGTCAGGGGCATGTACGTTCACAAAGATACCCTAGCAAAATGATATGCGGCACTTCAAATACCCTCTCCATTATAACTAATACCATTGCTATGCATTTTAAATTTAAATATTCCCAAATCATAATTTTTTTCCATACTAATCCATATTCCAATTCTTTCTCTCTCTCTCTCTCTCTCTCGTTTCTCTTCATCTGTGTTCTGCGCACCTTTGTTTCGTACTTGCAGCACATGGTGCAGGCTGGCGTGGCGCCATTTCCGGGCGCACCGGCTGGCTATGCAGCCGCTCCAGGACCAGCGGCGGCAGCTGCCGCTGTCGGCGCACCCACAGCTGCCGAGTCGCTACCGCTGGCCGTGACAATCAAAAGCAGTGAACAGCCTGGAATGCAGTTAAAGGCAGCTGGCAACGAATCTGCGGTGGCAGCAGCAGCGGCGGGCAATGGCAACACAGCAGTCGCTGCAGCGCCACCAGCAGCAGCAGCAGCAGCTGCCACAAGTGTGGCCGATGGCGTTGGTGTTGTTAATACGCCGTTGTATATGCAACAAAAGGTGAGTCTCCAAGAACTTTAATTTACAATTACACTCTTTTAAACCCTATGGCTCTCTTTTTTCACAATATATATATCTATAAGGGTATGTGTGTGTGTGTTTGTGAGAAGGAGAGTGTGCATTAGTATTTGTGCTTTTGGATTGCATTTCGTAGCTTTCGTTCTTTACTTTTTTCTTCCTCTGGGTTTTTGGTTTGGTTTACTTTGCGTGGCTTTGGTTTTTGGTTTGCATAACGTTTTTGTAGTCGTATCTGGTTGTGCCTATAAATATATACAAAGCACGCACTCTCACACAGACACACACACACACACAAACACACACATACACACTCAAAGATACATTAAAAAGAGACAGCAAGTAAACAGCATGGGGTCGTGTTTAGTTGCTGTTGCTTTTACATTTTTAATCGCAGCTGCTAAAACAAGCAATGCGAACAACGCCAACAGCAACACACAGTCACACCCATCCATACACACACACACACACACTCATCCACACAATCACAGCGATAGATACTCGCATACATACATATGATATCTGCTAAGCGCTCTCGTTCACAATTTTTGCATTCATATTTTTGTTTTCATTTTCTGTTGCATACTTTTAGCTGCTGGTCCGGCACGTCGCATTTGCTGCTGTTGTTGTTGTTGTTGGCATTGTTTATGCGCAACGCAGCAAATGCTGGAGGACATTCAGATCTGCTCTTCCACCATCCCCTCCTCTCTCTCTCTCTCTCTCTGCCTCTTCCTAGTTTATTGAGTTCGCATACACTTAATGCTCTCCATGCATTTCTTTTTATACACTCATTTTTTATAATTAAAAAAGAAAATCAAGTATACGCAGAGTGGAGCTTCAGTTCACAACCTCTTTTCGAATGCTGCAGTTTGTTTTGCAACTGCAGTTGAATCACAAATGATTTCATTTTGCAAAAGCAACTTGAATTTAATTTAATTTAGTTCAATTTGTCGTTTGTCACGCCCACACGATATGGGCGTTGGCTGGATTTAGGCATAGAATGGCTATTTGTTTATGAAAATTGATTCGTGCATTTGAATAATTTAACAGTTGAGCTTTGCTTTTTTTCCATCACCAGCTTTTGTGTAGCATTTAATTTATCACAATTTCACACACACACACATACATACACACAACTGTTTGCATTTAATTGTAGGTGAAGTTTTCACCTCACAGGTGTAATAATAAACAAATATTTAACTATTGGCAATTAAATCATTCGCTGTTGTTTGTTGGTTTTGAATTTGAAACGAATCTTTCAATTATTTTTTTTTTGTTGTACATTTTCTTATTACTGTTGCTGTCTGCCAATCGTAGTTTCACTTAATATTATGAATTTATGCAATATTAATCTAACCATATCCATCTACAAAATATACATGAACTTCTCGCTCTCTTTGTATCCATACATATATTTATTATCATTCAATTTGTTTGTTGTGTGCCCAGCATATGTTTATCTATATTAAGCATACGCCATGTTGAGTGATTGAAATGCAAATTTCGAAATGTCAGAAATTAACATCTTTCTCTCTATTGTTTCTGATGAAAATGGCGCAGCAATTAATTGATTATGGCTAATCGTGAAAATCGATAAAAACCAAATTCAAATTTCATGCCAAACATCATTTGTATCTGTGGCGGCTTCAATTAATTGTCAATTGCCTGGCTCCGATTAATGAATAGCTGTGGCAAAGTTCTTCACTTGATTTTCCACACGTTTTGTTTGCTCAATAAATCATAGAATTATTTTTCTAATTCAATTATGCTCTCGGTGTCTGACGCTCTGCTGTCCAAATTCAAAATTAATTGGACTGTTGAGAACAGGAGTTTGTTGGAACAGGAGTTGCGGTAATAACTACAGCAAACTAATAGCTGTCATAAATAAAACATAAATCATGCATAGCCAGTAACTGCAGCTAAAGTTGTGTTGGCAAAGGATAACACAGCAAGGACTAGAACAACAGTAGCAGCAGCTGAGCAAATCTGTTCCGTAAATTGCCCAAAGGGACATAAACCACTTGCAATATCATAGACTGCAAACAGAAATCACTTCCGTTCTCCATCTCCATCTGCAAACAATGACAAATGCCACAAAGAAAATAACTGAGCAATTGAACAAAAAAATAGAATGTTAGAGAAATGGAAAATGAAAAAAACAATGCACGGAAAAGCACGAAATATTTGTTTCGATTAGCGTTTATTTTTTTTTTTTTTGTATTGTGGTTGGGTTGGGTGAATCATAAAGTCAAACTAAGACAAATAGCGATTGTCACATGTTTGCCATAAATATGAACTATTTGAAGTATATAAAGACACACACACACTAACACACATGAAAGTATATTCACAACGACACATGTTTAGTTTGAATGTCTTCTACATGTAAATTTTCTCAAAACCAATTACGCATACGCCCCGTTTACGTTGGAAACTAATCTAGCTGAATACTTACTATATATACTATATAAATATAAATATAAATATATAATACGTGTTGGTCGCATGATGTATTGACAGATCATTTATCTATTTTACGCTCTCTAAATATATATATAAATATACCATATTATACATATACATATATAACTTATATCGCGCTCACATATTGTTAGAAAAATGAAACCCCTCAAAATGTTAAGCATTGCTTTAAGTTGTTGACAGTTTGCTAAACTGATTGATGAATTGTTACTCATATTTGATATTGATATATTGACTGGTTGATGGAGTCACACTGTGTGCAATTTAGTTACAATCTACTACTACTACTATTACTACTATGCATATACATATAATCCATGAATTGTACTCGTATTGGTTTCTCTTTTATATATATACTATACACTATATACTATATAGCTTAAGTCCTTAAACAGATATCAAGAAAAGATCAACTGTTTGAATCAGTTGTAGTGTTTCATTTGGCGCATTTTGTTATCAATTTTATTCAAAAATAAAAAAAAAAAATTACTCTATATATTTATACTCATATATAATCAATAAAATATACTATTATATGCTAACTGTATTTGAGGCATGTTCCACAATGAATAACTAAACCGTGACACATGCCTTGCAATTCGAGAATTTATTTATACATTATTATACATATACTGTACCTATATTAGTGATAAACTGTACTAAGCAACTACTTTGCATACATATTTTGGTGTTGGTCATCTTGGTTGGTTTTTGCCTGACCGTCTGCCTGTCGTAGTCCAACTCACACACACACAACACACAGATACACTTGAAACACACACTCATGCATACAGAATCATATGCACAGTATAGAGTAAGAGCCTGTGATGCCAACTAAAACGCAAATCCTTGTTGTTATCCGCAAATTTATCACAGACAAATCTGTCAACACAACAGCAACAACAAACACAACAGACACAGTACAATGGCAGCATCAGCAATGGCAACGCTGTCGCTCTCGCTGCCACCGCCACAGCAACTGGCACAGGGACAACTGCCACAACGCTGGTCACGCAACAGCAGCAACAGCAACAACAGCAACAACAACAGCCACCCGCATCTCTGACAAATGGACACGCGATGGAGAAACTGCAACAGCAGCAGCAACAGCAGCTACCGCATACCCCACAAAATGTGCTCAGCATTGTGAGTTTGGCCAACACAGAAACAGCTAAAAAGAAAACAGCAAAAAAAATCAAAAAATAACAAAAATAGAATTATAATAAAATAAGCAGAAATAAGAAAAAAAAGTAGAAGGCAAAAAAAAAAATGAGAGAAAGAAATGTCTAGAGCAATGCAAGCAATTGAAATATACGTGCCATGAGTTTGGTTTCAGTTTCAGTTCCTTGGTTGCAGCTCTCAACTCGAGTCTCCCTCCAATCCAAAGCAGCTCAGTTAGTATTTTTCTAGTATATAGTATTTTCTTTTCATATTGTTTTTGTTTTGTTTCGTGTCCTGCTGCTTGGATGGGTGGGTCCTTCATTAAGCAACAGCGAGCTACTTATCCGTACTCGAGGTTTGCCTCTCATCTCATTCCACAGGATTGTCATCCTTTTGCTGTCCAGCATAATAATTTTTATGGAATGGCAATGTCGCTTCTTTTTATTTTGCAAATTTATTAATTTAATTGAAATGTGACAGCCAGCATAAATTTCATTTTAAGCTCCTTTAAGATATAGTCTCTAAGTACGTCTTTAAGTATTTTACGTAAGTTATCCATACATCAATGCGACTAACCTGCCTGTATAATAATATTATTAGTAAGTAAGCTGGAAAACTCAAATTTCATTTCAATTTGAAAATACCATGACTTTATTAGAAAATGCCAACACCTTTCGCATTCAAATCAAAACATTTAGCTCAAATTCCATGGGCGTTGCCTGCCTTGACTTGGCATATTATTCCCACGATTTGAACCAGTTAAAAAGTATTTTTCCTTCTCTCCTCGTATTCGAAATGTATGCAAATATATTTGATACGACATCACAATGTGAGTTACCTTTTATTTTTATATAGTTTTTTTTTTGTTCTCAGTTGGTTGGCACAAAACGCGTCGCGTGCCTCGAAAAGGCATTTTATAAACTAAAAAGCGTTAAATGTCATTTACTGTAACCCAATCCCAGCCTCAACCTTCATGGGGCATACCATAGTGTCCTTCTATTCCCAATCTCCTCGTGAGCTTGATTCACGTTCACTTTGTTGCTATCGTTGGCCATTTATACGGCCAAAGTTTTTCACGCCATTTCACTTTGCCTACCATCAAATGAATCCAAATCAAAATAAACCCAAAATGTTCCCTAAACACGCAATCGAAATGGCACAATGAATACTTTTTCATGGTAAACAAAAAAGCAAAACAAAGCAAACAATGTGAAAAATGCCGTCGAATGAGCTCAACTACAAGTTATCAATAAAGCAAAAAATCTTCAAAAATGTAGATCCAAGAGGTTCCATGAGAATAAAAATCAATTTAACTGCCAATTTACTATTTCCTTAAAACGTATTTTCCAAAATATTTTACCAAATTAACTCAAATAAAGTTTTTATATCGCGTTTGAAACCAGAAATCGATCAGGCACCAACAATTTTCATTTTAAAATTTTCGCTTTTTAACCTTTTTACATTTTGGTTACTAATTTCTAAAATTTTCATTGGGGACGAATGAAACTTGAATGCAGAATTATTTTTTGGTCAACCTATTTTTCGAATATGCAAAAATTGAATATATCCGATAATTTTTGGAAAAGCTATGGGTGTTCAAAGTTGACAGACTAAAACTTTCATATAAAAAACCAAAATTTTTCATATTTTTGCCCGTAATTTCTAAAATTCTACTCCAAATTTACTCAAGCAAGGTTTTTTATGTCTATTTTGATGACAGAAATCGATAGGCCACAAAAAATTTCGATTTTAAAATTTTCATTATTTTTACTTTTTTTACAAGGGGTTACCATGCAAAATTGGCCAAAAAAATCGAAAATCTTGAAATTGAAATTAGCAGTAAAATTTGAATGCAGTATTATTTTAGTATTCAAACCATTTACAAATGTGAAAAAATTTTGAAAATCGGCTGATTTTTGGCCAAGTTATGACGTCTCAAATTTGACAAGGTACAATTTTTAGAGAAAAACCTATTTTTCTAATATTATTTTTTACATTTTGGTTACTAATTTCTAAAATTTTGATTGGGGACGAATGAAACTTGAATGCAGAATTATTTTTTGGTCAACCTATTTTTCGAATATGCAAAAATTTAATAAATCCGATCATTTTTGGAAAAGCTATGGGTGTTCAAAGTTGACAGACTAAAACTTTCATATAAAAAACCAAAATTTTTCATATTTTTGCCCGTAATTTCTAAAATTCTACTCCAAATTTACTCAAGTAAGGTTTTTTATGTCTATTTTGATGACAGAAATCGATTGGCCACAAAAAATTTCGATTTTAAAATTTTCACTATTTTTACTTTTTTTACAAGGGGTTACCATGCAAATTGGCCAAAAAAATCGAAAATCTTGAAATTGAAATTAGCAGTAAAATTTGAATGCAGTATTATTTTAGTATTCAAACCATTTACAAATGTGAAAAAATTTTGAAAATCGGCTGATTTTTGGCCAAGTTATGACGTCTCAAAGTTGACAAGGTACAATTTGTAGAGAAAAACCTATTTTTCTAATATTATTTTTTACAATTTGGTTACACACTTCTAAAATTTCGATTGGGGAGAAATGAAACTTGAATCCAGAATTATTTTTTGGTCAACCTATTTTTAAAAAATGCAAAAATTTAAACACTCCGATAATTTTTTGAAAAGTTAGGGGTGTTCAAAGTTGACAGACTAAAACTTTCATATGGAAAACCCTAATTTTTCACATTTTTGCCCATAATTTCTAAAATTCTACTCCAAATTTACTCAAGTAAGGTTTTTTATGTCTATTTTAATGACAGAAATCGATTGGCCACAAAAAATTTTGATTCTAAAATTTTTACTTTTTTGACATTTTTACAAGGGGTTAATATGCAAAATTGGTCAAAAAATATCGAAAATCTTGAGATTCAAATTAGCAGTAAAATTTGTATGCAGTATTATTCTAGTATTCAAACCATTTACAAAAGTGAAAAAATATTGAAAATCGGATGATTTTTGGGCAAGTTATGGCGTTTCATAATTAATAAGGTACAATTTTTAAAGAAACCAACTTTTTAATGTTTTTTTTTTTAACATTTAGGTCAATAATTTCCAAACTTTTCTTTGGGGCAGAATCGAGGTTTTATGTAGAATTAATATTGGACAATAACCTAGTTCAACGGTGCAAAAATATTGAAGATCGGGATAATTTTGGTGTACCTAAGTCACTTCCATTGAGAAATTCAATGACATTTGAGGCGTACATTATTGTGAACGTAGCAAGTGAAGGCAAAAACAGTATATACTTCGCTAACTATTAATCAAGTAGTACAGAAAAATAAGGAGCAAAGAATTTACAGAGATTTATTAACATAATAGTAGACACGAAGAGAGGCCAAGGAGTAACTTGGGAAATTGAGTTTGGCGTCGATTCCATTGCCTATTTTATGGGGCAACCGTGTGGGGTTCGAAAACATTCGGCATTACAATATTGTTATTGCATTTCTGGTGTGCGTAAATTGACAATAATATGAAATTATTCAATTCTATTGTGGAGAGGATGGAATGCTGTTCGGTGAGCGGGGGAGGTTGTGTGGCAAACAATGCCAATAGGCAACATGTCACTGCATATTCAGTTTTAATAATGCAAAAATACAAATACAAACATTTCCGCAGGGCATGCAACCAGGGGATTTACAACTGAAGCTGCAGTGGTTGGCAGTGGGCGGTTGAGGGAGGGAGGGTGAGGCGGGCTGTGAGGATGTATTGGAATGGTTTGTGCAGCAGTTGCGCGACACTTTTATTGCATAAGTCAACAAAAGTGTGTGCCACAAAATGTGGCAATGCATTTGGACCAACTGTCGGTTCGGTGGTGGATGGCGGGCGGGTTCGTGGAGGAGGGGCGACGATATGCCAGTCGAATACAATGGAATGTAAGTTTTTTATTGGGTCACCCGCACACACACACACACACACACACACAGAGTGAGAGATAACGGTGGGTGCGTGTGTATGTGTGGTTGTCTGTAAACCACTTGAAAATTGTATTTTCATTTCAATTGTTTATTTATTGCGGCACTTGTTCGCATTCGATTTGCCCCTGCAACTGCAACGGCTGCAACAACCACAAACTCTGTTCAACTCTGTTGAAAACGAATTCTTGCACATTTCACCAATTTTTAATAATACATACTTACTACTGAAACATACATCTCAACAAAGCCCAATGTGGTTTTAGCCATGCTCTGTCTGTATTTATGTATGTTACGCTTCGTTGATGAAGTTTAGAGAGAAATAAATAAAATATTTGCAATATTGTAAAACCAAATCCAAATATATTTCTAACAAGAAATAATACCAAAATTCGGAAATCCCAAACAAAAGAATTTCCATTTACATAAAAATTGAGATAAAGTTGAATTTTTTCTATCGATTTAAGTTTAAGCTTAAAAACCATGTGATTAATTAATTTTAATATTTATTCGTTTATTCTCTCTTTTTCTCTGTTTCATTTATGCAGTCCACAGTATTGATTGCCAATGAGGCAACGGAGCCACAGCAAAACTCTGCGTTGCCACATGCTGGCGGCGTGAGTACCGGAGGTGGTGGCACTGCCGGTGGCGGCGGAGGTGGTGGTGGTGGTGGTGGTAGTGGTGTCAGCACAGGCATGCCAAGCTCTCCGATCAGCAGCTCACCGTCCAGCGCCACAGTTGCCGCAACGACAACAGCCACACTTAATGGCAGCGGCAACAGCAACAGTAGCAATCCCAATGATGGCAATGTGTCGGGCAACACATCACCAATTGCTAGCGGGGAGCCGCTGCTACAAACACCGCCAACAGCACCACAACAACAACAACAACAGCAGCAACAACAACAACAACAACAGCCACAACAACAACCAGCACAACAGCAGCAGCAGCAACAGCAACAATCACTTAGCAGCAGTCCAACAACGGCAGCAACATCTGTGACAGCCAGTTCCATAGCAACGGGTGCTTTGGCAGCTACCAGCAGCAGCAGCATCTCGACAGGATTATTGCCCACATCCGGATTGGATAGCAATGCCAATTGCGGTGTTGTGCCCGCCAGCACAACGCAGGTGATTGCGCATCTCAATGCGGTGGCAACAGCGGCGGCAACCGGCGGCGGCATTATGACTGCCTCTGTCCAGACACCCAATGTGGTAACTAGTCTCAGCAGTGCTCTAGTCCCGGCCCAGACAGTCCCAGTCCCAGTGTCCGTGGCGGCAGCAGCTGCCGCCTCTTTGGATGCCAAAAGTCAACCGAAACGTTTGCACGTCTCCAATATACCGTTCCGCTTCAGGGATCCGGATCTGCGCGCCATGTTTGGGGTAAGTGATGATGCACTTCATGAACGGTAATTCCTTTGAAACTAACTGTCATTCCCCCCCTGTCTGGGTTTCGCTTGCAGCAATTTGGCACTATTTTGGACGTGGAAATCATTTTCAATGAACGTGGCAGCAAGGTAAGTTATACAACAAATACAATACTAAATCTCCTCCTGCTGCTCCTCCATCCCGCTCTTGCCTCTATCTTTCTCTCTCTCTATCGCTCTGTTGTGATCTCATTGTTGCACGAGATTCATTTAAATTATGCACATAGCGTGGAGTAAGGCACTTGAAGCATAGTAAACATCAAGTGAAGTCCTTTGGGCTGCCTTTTGTCGTCCTGCAAAATGGCCACGACTCGACGCTGCCAATGGTGTTGCCTGGACAACCGTGGCACGTTTAGTTAAGGCTATATCTAACATAGATATCATTTTGGATGTACATTTTACAACAACAGCAAAAACAACAACAACAATGACTATGGCAGCAATAGAAGCAACATTAAGAGAAGACAACCCGAGACTGACTTTGTGAACAGCACAAAATATAATTGCATAGTTACGGGCGTCGTTGCCACACGACACCAAAAGAAATGTGCATAATTTAAGGCGCTGATGCATGCCCCAAGATGCTGCCCCAGCATGTTCATCTCTATAACTCGACACTGCTCCCCTCACTTCCACTTCATTCCATATTCCCAACTCTGATACGCATACAAAAGTCTGTTCTGTGTGTAAATTGTAGCATTACGACTTAGTATAAATCGTGTTTTATTTTTTTTTTTACAATAATTTTAAAATGTATACATACATATAAATATTATGTAAGTTGATATATACATATACTCTATATGTTTTTTTAATTGCATGTTTGATTGCGAATGGCAGGGATTCGGTTTTGTAACATTCGCTAACAGCAACGATGCAGAACGAGCACGCGAACGTCTACACGGCACCGTGGTTGAGGGACGCAAAATCGAGGTGGGTGCATGCCAGTACCAATACCAATAAACCACACACACACACACACACACACTTACCACACTCATACATAAAGTAGAGGCTGTTATCTGCAGCTAATTACCAAAAGTACCACACAAGTATCGCTTTTAACAATTAAATATTTTTAAAAAATAAATTTAAAAGGGAAGGGAGCGCAATAAAATTAAATTCCATTTGAGAAATGAGCTCTGGGTCAGAGATTTGCGTGTATCCACGCAGCAATGTGAGAATACTTTTTCACAACCTTATCCACACTCTTATTGCATATCGCTCTTCTGGCGTTTCCCAAGGTTTATTTAAAAATTTATTTAAAATACACGCAAAGGATTCGAGCGCATTATCAGCGCATTTTGGTTTCTCATTTTAATCGCGCTCTGATTGATTTTAAAATTATACATTGACTGGTTATACATGCATAAAAAGTTTTCATTCTTCCTTATTTGCCTTTAATTAAATATTAATTACAATTCTTTCTCGCTGCGTCACACACTCCCTGTGATTTCTTCGTGCTCTTATTAAATGTTAATTGCACAGCTGCAAATAATTGGCATTTAAAATGTGCTGAAAATGCGCAAAGTGCCCAGCAAATTAACTGTGCCGCACACAAACACACACACACATACAAGCAACTGTTAATATATATATATTTTTTTCACAATAATTGTATTTTATGCAGTGCCAGCGAAATGTCATTGATGTAGCTGCCTAATTAAGAGCACGAGAAAAGCCCTTTAAAGGCAAAAGTAACAATTTAACAAAAATTATTAAAGACTTCGCTGAAAAGTAGGCAACATAAATTTATCATTTGATATATGCGCTTTAACAGCTTAACTAGAAACTCATACACACACACACACACTCACACATACACATTTGCAATTGTAATTGTTAACTAACACATTTAATTTATTTCAACATTCTTTATATATCTCCTTATATATAATGTACATGATATCAAATCAAAAAAAAAAACCCTCATCACGAACCAACAAATAAAAATAATCTATGATCCACGCTCGCTACAACTTGAACTCTCGTATTCGTATTCGTTCTCAACTGTATTGAACTGAACTCGTATCTCGTTACTCGTACCGAATGAATACGCTCGCTGCTCTGCTCTGTCTATCTCTGTCTCTACATTTATATAAAACTATCTCGCTCACACGTTACCAATAACCAATGTGAAGGTGAATAACGCCACTGCACGTGTACAAACCAAAAAAGTGACAGCAGTACCCAACGGTAAGTTGCTCTAACAATAATAAGCACACACATACACACACACACACACTCGCACACATACTAAGTTATATACATATACATATAAGATAGAGCTGCAAGTTTAAGTGCTGAACAAAGAAATGCAATTACGTTTGCTGGCCTAGAAGAAGTATTCCAAGAAATGAGAAGCACGCAAACGGCAACTTATATAACAACAGTAATACTAAAACAAAATAAAATAAAATATAAAAAAAGAATAACGAAACTTTAACTAAAACTGCCATAACATTTGACTGCCCGTTGCCGTATTGTTGCGTTTAGCGTTGCCAGACTTTATAAATTTGTATCCATGTTTTGTTTTTATTTTTGCCTTTGGTTTTGAAATTTTTATTTGATTCTCTCTTCTGTTTTTCTGTGAGTTTTGTTTGTTAAACTTTTCACATCAACAACTTCTTTTTTGGTGGCGGCTGCTAAAAAGAAGAAAAATATGTTGAAGTTGCCAAACGAATGTTTCGGTAATGAAAATTTTGGGGGGGAAAATTGTTGTTCGTTTCGCAAAAGAAGTTGTTAATAGTGAAATGCGTCTGCCAAGGCGTTAGGCAATCAAAAACTTGTTAACTGACTTGCCAAATGCCAAGAACAACAACAGCTAACAAACTTGAACTGGGCTTGTGGCTGCTAACCAAATCAAAGCACACACCAAACTAAAGTAAACTCACACACACACACACACAGAGTCTAACTTGATACCATGAAAGATTTCTGTTTTGTTTTTCATGCGCTTTTTGTTGATGTTTTTAAAGTGTGTGTTTTTTTTTGGCATACTTAGACTTAAACTAAACTGATCTCATCTGATTACGGCTGATAATGATTAAATGAATTGAAATACGATTTCTACCTTTTTCTTCTTTCTTTTTATTTCATTTCGTTTTCTCTCACACACCACACACAGTTGTACTGACCAAAGACGGTGCCATACCGGCTCCAGCTCTAGGTGAGCAAACCCCAGTTAAATCTTTAACTAAGAAAAATAAAACTATATATATTATTAAAAAAATTAAAGAAAAAAGAAACTGCATCTGTTATGTGTCTTGTGACTTGCTTGCCAACGAAAACAGCATCAATGTTAATATAATTAGGCACCCCAAAAAGTCAATACCTTGCATAATATTACTATCCAAATATATCTGTCTTCCCCCTCTTTCTCTCTATCACACTCTATTCCCCCTGCTGGCATGTTGCATGCTAAAATCAAGAATATTTCCCGTTTCGAATTGGCCAACAAAATATTATATCTAAGCAACTCACAGTCCCAGCATGATATACCCCAACTATATAATCTATATAAGAACAAAAGGAATGCCATGTAGAAGCTTAAGAGTATGTGCCATATATCATATATCACAATTGTATTTCCTACTCCAAAGTTCAACTGTAGTCTAGACACATAGAATTGCTCCACTTGGTGGTATTCCCAATGAAAGTTTTGTCAGTTGGAACTTCTTTTGGATATTTAATGTGGTGTTTGCATTGGAGATTGCGGTTGCTGCAAACTTTTCATTTCTTCTGAGTATGGCTGGCAGCAACAAAGTTGTGCTCGTCGTTGCCCATGTATAATAAATAATACGACTGATTAAATCGTATTTTGCCTGCAAAAGTTGCCATTAAAAAGTATTCACAGCGCAAAATCTATACTTTAGTTTCGCTCAAATACGATAAGCCGCTTATACAACAGGCAACAGGACCAGACCAGAGCAAAAAAAAAAAAAAAAAAAATCAAGTAAAGTAAAATAAATCCTTGGCCATGGCCAGGCAAACCCAAACCCCAACTCATACCCAAAACCCTTAACCATGCCCAAAATTGTGAAGTGAATTGAACCTGAGGCAGGTTCTGCAAAAGTGGTAAAAGCAGCTCAACAGCTGCTGCCACGGAGTTTTTGCCTTGCCATGTGGACAGGACATGCAAAACGCTTTTGTATCGCCAACAAACTTAGTTCCCAGACAAGCAGACTTAAGGACACATGGACACGGCCAGGACATGCTCATACGACTACAACTACAGCTGATGCTGAGGCAGCATCTTTAGCCTCATTCTTTCTTTTCTTTTCACTTTTATGTGGTTGTTGTTGGTGTTATTGTGGGCAGCAAGCAGCATCCTTGGGTGCCTTGCCCTAGCATTTCTTGTCTCGTCCTTGCTGCCTTCAATCCTCCGCTCCCTGGGCTGCCATCTGCACGTAATGCGCTTCATTTGCGTTGCACTAAATGCGAGCAGTGTGTCCGTTGGGACACCCAACTATTTATGCGGTTACCGGCGTATTATGGGGCACAGACACAGACTGACAGTCGGACGGATAGACAGAAAGACAGAACGACAGACTGTCAGGCAGGCAGACTGACTGGAAGCAGGCACTCACTTTATCACGCTTCGAATCGAGTCCTTTAGCCTGGCAAATGGCTGCCAACATTAGCCAAGGAGCAACTGGGATGAGAACACGTTGTTTCTTCTTCTACAGCTCGTTACGTACGTTACGTAGTCTGTTCTTTGGGTTCGGGGTTGGCAGTTGGAGGGCTTGGTGGTTCTTCGGCAGTCAGGATAATTACAAATAAACCACAAAGTTGCAAACATGTTGCGGCACACACATAAATTTCAACAACAAAACAAAAAAAAAAGAACAAGAAGAAAATGGATAAAAAATATAAAAACAACTGGTAGAAAAATAAAAGTTTTCCTTGAGGTCCTGATGTGCCGCCTTACCATCATGCCCTTTGGCTGTTACAGAAACGTTTTATTTTTGCTTTATAGTTGTTGTGTGTTATGTAAATGTGTTCGTTTTCATACACACACACACCACACACATACACAGAAAGACTTTACTGTGCACTTTGCAAGTGAAGAAAGTTTGTCTTCTACTTCGTATGTTGATTTCACAGCACTTTCCTCTCGCCTGCCGCCCACCACCTCTTGCCCAACCAATATTTGTATGTATGTATGTATGTATGTAGATTTGCTTCCTATTCTTTTTCCTTGATCCTTTGACATGTTAAACTTAATGCGCTTCAGCCAACAGGCAACAACCAGAAGCAAGAACACACAACTCTTGACTTGCTCTGCTCCGTCTATGTGTCTTCTGTTTCTGTCTGTCTATTTGACATGTATTTTACTGCATTTCTCGCCAGTTATAACCCATTTCAGTATCTCTTCTTCTTCTGTTTTTTTTTTTTTTTTTTTTTTGGGGGGGCACATTTATTTAGAGTCGATCGCAAGCAGATGGCTTTTGAATGTCATGTGGATGCATCTGAGCATATTTTGTTATTTAACTAGAACAATTGTGTCATTCGCTTGACATTTTCCGTAGCATAGTTTTGTGCGCCTCGTCTGCAATGTCATATAGTGAGACAAATAGGACATGGACGTGGTCTACATGGAAGCGTAATAAAGCATGCAAATCAAAATCAAATATGAGAAATTACTTTCAACACAATTCGTTTGTCTGCACAAATGTTGAAGTTCAAACTCCTCATATTCATATTCCAATTCAAATCTTTTTTCGACTTTGCTGTTTACACAAAAATCTTGCTGCAACTGGAATATAAATAGCACATACATACATACGTATATAATTCGCGTACAAATATAAATAGTTGAATTGATGGACATGCAAATATAAACATAGATATAAATATAAATGTTTGCTAAATATAAATATGAAATGCATGTGCTGTGCTAAAAACTCCCACCAATATCCCCCAGCATCAATAGCAAAATAGAAAATATCACAATAAAAAAAAAAAAATAATGATAATATTTACATATTTATATCTACACCAATAAAATTATAAATAAATACATATGTATATCCACAACAAGCTATAAAAATACTCTGTAAATGCATTAAGCACGGCCCAAAACTTGTAAATGTAATTGAGCTGCGTGTCATGTACTATATATATACTATATATAAATAACTGAAAGTTATTCTCGTACTATTTTATTGAAATGAAACATCAACAATTTAAATTTGAAACTAATGCAAATATTTTCTCTTACATTTTCCATGCCGGCCATAATGAAAATCGAATAAAAACAAAACGACAACAAAACATCATCTACAATATATATAAAAAAAAATATATATATATATATATATATCGATAAATCAACTGAATGCAGTTTGTGTGCAATGGCCTGAAGGTGAGTTTTTGTCAAGAATTTTTTAACTTTTTTTTGCTGTATTTGTATTTTGTATTCTATTTATTGCCTGCAGTAATTTGTTATAAAGTTTCAAATACTATACATACACACAAACCCCCGAAAACATACACACACACACACACACACATATGTACAGAAATCAAATAAGTTAACTTTAAAGTCTATATCAAAAACATTTTCAGTTAACAAATTTAATAACTTAAACTTTAAGCCAACGTTTATCATAATCATTAGCTTGTAAGCAATTTACGAGTAATCATTTAAGGAATTTATTGAAAAACTGTTTATAGGCAGGTCTATACAAACTACTCACTATATATAGATATACAAATACAACGATATTCAGTTCGATATCGATGGGTTCTCTGGCAGGTCGAGTAATCAATTCATTTCGCAAATTCCATTCCAACTTTACCTCAAACTAAAAAGTTTCTTCAGTTAAGTTTTATTTATATACTTGATTTTGTTGTTAGGTTATCCGCGTTGATACTTATCAATTGTATGCATTTTCTATAATCTGATAAATATATACCTTAATACTTAATATAATACTGCCAATTTTGATGACTGTTTTTTGTAATTGTTTAATTTCATTTTTCGTCAATTTCAATTGCATAACTGTAACCCAAAGTTCGTCCAAATCAAGTAAACAGAACTTAATTCGAAAACTTTAGAAATTGAACACAAATTATTTAAAGCCAATATTAAACTAATTGTAAACTATTAACATGCCGTTGAAATGTATGAGGCGCGTTCACATTTTCTTTTCTAGTCTTGATGATAATGATAATTATAATGATAACGATGATGATGATCTTGCGATCGTTATGAATTTAGCATATTGCGGCTGTGTTGTCTTATGCATACTACCTACTATACTATACTATATATATATTCATAATTCTACATATAAAATAACTATATATATATATATACGAATCTGAACAATCGTTTGACAACTACGTTTAACACATTTTGTTGTATGTGCGTTTTGTTTTCTTTATCTTATGTCCTGAGTTCGTTTTACGTTCTGATATACTACATACTATATATATTTTTTGGTCTGGTACTTTGGTCTGAACATTGTCGGAAATGCTCCTTAGCGTAAATACTTATTACTTATGTAAACCAACACACTCACACACTTTGCTCAAGAATGTATATGTAACTGGTAACATTCGTCGCGTTAAAAGCAGCTTAACTTAGCACTAGTTCTAAGCAAGAAATCGAAAAGAAAAACCACACCAAAATCGATCCAATAAACAAAAAATCACTGCATCCAAGAATTCGATATGTAAATACAAAACATACACTTACATACACACACACACTCATGAGTTCATGCATTCATCGATTGATACTCAAAAAAAAAAATCTAACGAAATTTATATGAACATGTATGTATGTAAGGTTATCGTCTGCCGGTGGCCGCCGCTTGGCCATTTTTGGGTGCTCCCGTTGGTGGTGGAGGGCCGACGTTGACACCGATGCCGATGCCGATGTCGGTGCCACTGCCGGTGGCGCAGGCGACACAGGTGCCGCCAACTGTGGCCCACACCGCACCCCATACCACGCCCACAGCAGCGCCAGCTGCCACGCCCATTGTGTTAGCAGCACGCCATCCACCGCACAGCGCCGCTGTTCCATCGGCTGTGACAGCACAAAATGCAGCAGCAGCAGCAGCGACACGGCGGAGGTACATTGAAAAGTCTCGATAAATCCGTATTTAAAAAAAGAGTGTGTGCGGCAGCATCCCAATGAAAAAAAAAAAAATGAAAAACAATAAAACGTAACAAAAACAAAAAGAAAGCAGAATTCAAAAATTGATATTCGACACAGAATACATCGAATACACTATACAACACATACACACACTACACTCCAAGACTTGCCCGAAGAATTTAGTCACAAAATCCTAGCTATGAGAATATTGACTTGCATATCGATTATACATATACTATATGATATATATGTACTCGTATTTTTGTTGTCTTGTTAATTTGGTTACGCATTTGGGTTTTTTTGACTGATATGCCAAGTACAAAATATCTATTGCATACTTTTTGGAGACATTGAGATTGCATCTGTCTGTTCTACTGCGGCTAGGACATTCCCACATTCCACTCAGAGACACCATTTAGAAAACACGCACACACACACACACACACATAGAGGCAGACACGTAACCAACCAATCAATCAATCAATCAATTTAAATCGAATCAATCAATTGAAATCAAAACTAATCGAATGAATCAATCAAGCAATCAAGCAAGCGACCAACTAGTGGCAAATTCACCTGATAAACTGTAATTAGTTGTTAAGTATGGAAAGAGGTTTCTTAGCTTTAACCATAGCCACTCCTTCTATATATACATAGATATCTTTATACATATATATCGTAATTTATAACGTATCTCCTACCAGACCCCCTCTTAAAATGTTTATCGTATCGTATGGTGTGCCGGTAGACGATTTATTTGCGCAGCAAGAAGCATTTTATCAAGACTTTTTCTATATCATATATAGAGCATATTAGTTAAATAGCTACTCTATCGTACCTCAACTATATTAATATATATATTTCCTTACTCTTTACTCCTTCTATCTGTCTATCTATCTATGTTTATCTTTCTATCTAATTCTGTGTCTGTTTCTTATTTTTGCAATTTTTGCACGTCTTTTGATTTATCGACTTTTTTTGTGTGTTATATTTTCTTATAGCTTTTGGCTCAAGCAAATATATTATGAATCGAATTGTTATCAAATTTGTGGCCTATAATACGGCACAACATAATACGTTCATCACATTGTTGCATGCCGCAGAAAAATACATCCGACAGTATTCTCATTGATATTTTGATTACATTCGTGGTTTTAATGCGTTTTCATTTCCCATTTTGCAAATATCGAAATTAACTTTTGACTGTCGGTCAATATCAGAGCTCAGTCGAGTTTCTGCATAGCTAATAATTTGCATATGAATTTGCAACGAATCGAATTTTAATTACATCATATACGAAAACTCGATAAATAAATTCCCGTAAACTGCCGCTGCCATAACACATTTCAATTATAAATTCGCAAGTTCTGTAAATTGTATAAAAGTTGCCACAATTTTCGCTGAGGTCGACAGTTATGGCCACTCACATGCACTGTTTGCGTTCTTTGTGAAATTTATTTATTATGAGGCCAATAAATTCATTTTTAATTGCGAATTCTGTGCGTTTATCGGATAACAGAAGCTCAATGCTATAATACATAAATCAGGCAGTTACGCACTGCTTGCCATAGCAAGCAGGCCGCATACAGCTCGTTGAACGCCTTCACTCGTTCGACCGTTCACGTGCTGAACCAATCGAAAGCTAATTGCTATAATATCTCATCTAGTCTCCTGTGAAAAATTTTCTGCCATTCTCGCACCACTTTCACCAACATGATTCTAGTTTAATATAAATGTTTTTGCTAGTTTATCTATTTTATTGATTGTATTTTGAAGGTTCAAGGGTTAACTAATTAATTAGTTGAATCGTACAGTTTACTCTATATATATATATATATATAAATAAATACCATATACTACGTACTTATGTATTTTGATAATGCTTTAAATACACATATAAACGAAGTTCTCTAACACAATACAAGCCATGTTACACGTATAAAATTATATAATACATGTTTATACTAAACTAAAGAACGGTCTAATGTTTTCTTTTCGTAATGTTGATGGATGATCATATGAAAACACAAACTGAAATATTTTAATGCTATATACAAATGAATTTCAATTAAACAAAAACTGCGTAGAATTTCTTGGTAATTAAATGTTATAATGTTAAGTATGTTTCGAACTGAATTCCCCTTTATACTGTATATGACTGACCTCACGTATGTCTTATGTACTCGTATTGTTGTATGTATATATACATATATATCTACCAAAAACCATCTCGACTCAGCTCAAATCGATACTTACATATATATACATGCGTACATACATAGAAACACTGTTACTACATACATATAATATGCCTAGTATTTGCTAAACATTTACAATATACTGTATACATTCTATATATATATATATACTTATATATATACTTATATATATATATATATATATATATATATATTTACTTATATAAAAAGAGAGAGAGAAACTAACCGCATGCGTTTTATGTTCTTTTCTTTTCCTTTTTTCTACTTTTTGCACACGAATACAAATACAAAAACACAAACGAAAACAAATACACATGAAACAATGTAATGCGTGTGTATAAATACACAAATACAAACACACACACACACACACTCAAACACACACACACACTGGTAAATTGTTGTGTACAAAATCGTTGCAAAAAAAATAATCTAAATCAAACAAAAAAATGAAAATCAAAAATCCAAAAAAAAAAACTCGTTTGGCCGTCTCACAGCCGCCGTAGCCGCCGCTGCCATGCGTGGAGTTGCCATACAGCGTGGACACGTGGGCGTGGTCGGTGCCACCCCCTTCCATCCGCACCATCATCCGCACCAATATCCGGCGCTGGCAGCCGCCGCTGCCGCTGCCCAGCAGCAACAGCAACGTCAGGTGACCGCCGCCGCCGTGGCCGCCGCAGCCGCCCAACAGCAGCAGCAGCAGCAGCATCAGCAACAACAGCAGCAGCAACACCAACAGCAGCAACAACATCAGCAGCACCAGCAGCAGCAACACCAACAGCAGCAACATCAACAGCAACAACAACAGCAGCAACATGCCGCCGTAGCCGCCGCCGCCGCTGCCCAACATTCACAGCACGCCGCTGCTGCCGCCGCCGCCGCCGCCCACACACATCCGCATGCCGCCCATGCGCATGCCCTCGCCCCCCAGCTGGCCCACCAACTGCAGCCCACACTACAAGCGGTCGCCGTGCCCACTGCCGCTGGCAGCGCTGCCGCTGCTGCCGCCCAGCAGCACTCGGCGCTGCAGCAATCGTTGGCAGCGGCTGCCGCCGCCCAGAATAGTGGAGTTGGCGTCGCCGGTAATCCGAGTGCTGCTGCCGCTGCCGCCTATGCGGCACGTTTATCTGCTGCAACGGCATCCCAAACGCCGGCCGCTGCTGCTGCGGCTGCTGCTTCCATGGCTGCGTCGGCCAATGCGGCCAACAGCGCAGCAGCTTTGCATGGATTTGCGCCGTAAGTAGAGACTCCTACTCCACGTTGTTGTTACACCAAAAAAAATAAATAAATAAATAAATAAATAACTAAAAATAAATAAACTATAAAAAAAATAAAATAAATATTAAAGAACGTCGCTAAATCAAAAGAAAAAAATATATAATAAAATTATACAAAAAAAAAAACAACAACTGTAGCTATTAGTTGTAATTTGTTTTTTTAACAAATATATATATATATATTTTTAGTTAAATAATCTATATATCCATATTTTGAATGTAGTTTTAGCGCACTTACTTTTTGTTAATGTGGTGTCTCCGTTCGCTCGCTCGCTCTCTCACACGCTTACACAATATCAACAACAACAGCAACAATTATCACAGCAACAACAACAACAACAATAGCAATAAATAAATGGGAAATAACAAACGGTGAATTCTTTGCCTTTTGCATGCAAGAAAATATCACGCATACGCCATGTTTGACCCGCTGTTGTTGTTGTTGTTGCTGTCGCTCATCAGTCATCTGTTTACACACCTAACACGCCCCCTCCCCGACACAAACACCACCCCAAATGCCCGCCTCTCTGTACCCCAGCATCGAGCGTCAATTTGTTTCATAGCTTTAACGTTATTAATTTATGATTTTTATTTGAATTTTATTTTAATTTTTTTTTTACTTTAATGTCTCTCTTTTTGGTCTATGCGGTGAATTTTTGATATTAGCTACCTTGTGTGTGTAACGTTTTTATATAAGTACTCGTACTCGTACTCGTAATATATCTACTATATGCATATAGCGTCTCACTTTTGCCTAATGTACTACCATCTAATCGAAAGCTCAAGTCTAGACTTGCCTCTTGTATAAAACCAACTCAATCTCAACTCAATCTCAACTCAAAACAGCAAATCAACAGTTAAAAGCAGCAACCAATTAAAAGCACGCCATCAATTATATATATACATATATATTTATATGAAACTACTATATACAGAACAGTTATTTTTGGCATCGTTACTTCTACTCAATATACATACCATATATATATATATATACACTTATTTATTTGTTGGTTAAAGGGATTCAACGTAAATATATATATATACTGTGTACCACTAGGCGTATGAGCAACTTTGATATGGATATGGATATTGATATTATGATATTATATAAATTTGATTTCGATGCGTCTGCTGCTGCTGCTGTCGCGCATGTTTTCTCTACATTTGATTTTGAATATGAATTACGATAACGATTATTATTATTATTATTGGTTCTATACACATATTATTATATTGGACACATGTTATTAATTCTGTGGCTGCTGTTCTAAATTAACTAAATACAACATCTAGCGTATGAATGAAGATAACCATTATACATACTATATACTCTCTCTATATACTTTATATGAATTCTACCCAAACTAATTAGCTAGGTGCATGAGTGTCTATATTTTGTCAATTAAAATTACAATAAAATAAAAATCAAAAATAAAAAAAAATATATATAGATTCATATAAATATATGTAACTCTTGGTAGTGTCTCGGGACAATTGGAATGTATATTCGTATTCGTACCCGTACTTACTTATGTATATGGTTGGTTATCCTTGCTAGTGTTCTATATACATACATATCTACTTATCATTTACTTATGCATATGCATTACCAATAACAATATCAGTTCGTCATCACAGGCAGGACAGAGAAAGCTCTGAGCTTTGATATAGGATATACTTAGGCAAAGTTAGCTGTTTAGGCTAGGGGTTTTCGATGAGGCTTAGGATAACTTAGGAGATTTATTACATTTTTCAGTTTCGCCTTAAGTTTCAGCCATTTTTACCCAAATGCACCCGGTACATAAAAAAAAAATATATATATTTAAAACTTTACCACGGACTGAGGAGAAATGCAAAAGTTTTAGCATAAATTCTTTCGGTGTTTTTTTTTTTCTTTTTTTAATTTAATTTTGCCGAACTGAAACTTTGCATTTAACCTTAGTGTCTGCTCATAGTGCCCAAAACACAAAAAAAAAAATACCCACACACAAGTGCGTTAAAAGTAAATAAAAAAAAATCAAAAAAATTATAATGAATTATCAAAAACAAATGACAATTTTTGAATTTTGCTTTTAAGTGATATCAAAATGGCGGTCAAATCGGCTAAATCAAGGAGATGTCGAATATCCTTTATTGAGCTCATGTGACTGACATTGTATTAATGAAGTCCTGATCTCCAGATCGAATACTTATATTAATATATTTTACCATATCTTATGCTTCTTCTTCTTCCCACATACAGCGTATACTATGATCCCTTCTTAGCAGCAGCTGCTTCCGCTGATCCCAGTCTACGCTTCCAGGTAAGTTCCGTCGAACTTCATGTTGCCCCCTTATGTCTCCTTACGATATGTATATTATAAGTTAGTTATGCATTATATAGCTAAGCTACGTCGAATTCGATTAGTACATAGCTGGCTAGCTAAACCAACGTAAATAATTGTAATTCACATGACAATATATATAAATCTTACAGGCAGCCAAACCGGTCACTGAAGTTCCAGCCGCACAGCCAGCCGCCATATTAAATGTAATGAAACTTATTCAAATTAATAATGCTAAACATAGTACAACAAACTATACGAAACTACCACTGCCAATACAAGATTCACCTTCAAAGTCAGTTTATGACATCTAAACATCTTTATTTTTATTGATGGTAGCTAGTGAGAGGCACCAATGAATTATCATGAGTTTCACACAATTTTCTTAAATGGTTTTCAAGCTGACTTTTTTCCATATTTTAATTTACTTAAAAACAACTAACTATATTGAGAGTTGGTTCTATTTTTTTTTTTTTAATTTTCTTATCATAATTGTTATTGTTATTATTATGTTTTCTGGTATATGGTCGTGCAAATGCGTCTGCAAAATTTGGTGATTTATAGGATTAATGCTATTACTTATAGGGTTTATTGTTTACTAATCATTTATAAACATACATACATGTGTACATCAATACACTCGAATATATACAAAACATATGTATATCTACATAAATGTACATGTATTTATGTATTTCCCACTTGTGATTGAAACATAAAACAAAGCTCAATTTATATTTTAAGCGATTACTTAACTGCATCCTTAATACTTCTCTCTGTTTCCGTTTAACGCAAATCTATAAATAGTTAAACAAATTAAAATAAAAATGAATTCAATAAATTGCTTTAATCAGCGATCCTCACAAAGGCGCATTGCATACTTTCAGGCTGCATGCCGCTCTATATATCTCTCTAACTCTATCTATCTCATTCTGTTCATATGCTCAAGTCTTTTATCAATTTTCTTTTCTATATTGCTATATTACCTCTCAACGCAACTTTTCTTTTGGGTTCTGTTACAAATTAAAAAAAAAAAACAAAATAATAATAATAATTATAATTCTTGAATACACTTTGAATACTTCTACAAGTCTATAATCTTAAGTAGCATATATAATATATATATACATCAACATATTAATTAATATTCTACAATGCTGTAAAGAATTTTCGTAAATACTAAGAATGAATTTCTTTTTACTTTTTCCGTTACTATATTCACGACTGTTATACACACAACAACAACAACAACCACTTCAACTATACACCATCAAAAAATACTATAACAAAATCGAAACGAAATTATACAAAAAAAAAAAAATATGTATAAATATATATCAAAAAACTTACAGCGCCGCACTGTGACTACGCTAAACAGTACCCCACATACGATCAACCGCATTCCGGTACCACAGAATGTTTTGGTAAAAATAATCATATTTAGCTAGCCATTGTTTATTGCAAATGAAATACAATACTTTCGTAATATAATAGTAGTTATTTTGATTCTTCTGTATCTGTTTCGTTATCGTTTGGTTTTGTTTTGTTTGTTGTGCTCCCTCCGATATCAGTTCAGCACTATATACTATATATACGTAACTGTAGCTATAACTTCGCTTACTTAATGTTAATGGTCTTGATAATAATTCTTAATCTTAACATTTATGAAATAAGTTCCTTTCGATATTATCCCTGTGCACAATTGACGCTTTCTTTCATATTTGGCATCTTGGGTTTTCTATTTTGTACTACGGTTGATGTTTTCCCATATACATATGATACGATTTCGACCTGAATGTATATCTGTATATGCAATACAGATAGCGTAAAATACACTTTGGATTTCATTTGTATGCACTTCTTTTACGTTCTTTGATCCTAATTTGATTGGTTCGGTTTAGGTTCTTAACTCCTACTTGCCACATTTGCTCTACTATAATATATATATAATATGTTTAAAAAATATCTATCACCTGTCGCTAGTTTTGTCGTTGCCATTGCCTTAGCTGTAAGTTCGCGATCCCCTTTAACACACAATCTGCTTCAAAACTATTCCAGGCCACTGCTCCACTGTTAAAGACACCCCTGTCTCAGGCCCAGCAGCAGGCGTATGCCACGGCGGCAACCACCTACACGGCGGTGGCTGCCCGTGCCGCCTACGGCGCCGCTGCAGCTGCAGCCGCCCAACCAGCACTCGCTGGCTATGCCACCGTAGCGGGGTAAGTTTCCACCGACGATGTTGCAACTCCACTCACCACCACACCATTCATCAAATCGAAGCACATGCCTTGCAACATTTCTCTCAGAGATCTTAACATCTAGTAAAACGGGTTACAAACTACTTCTCTACAAACGACTAAAGACGCTCCACTAATTATATTATATTATAAGTATTATTTTTAACCAAATTTAATGTAGTATTAGCTACAAGTAGACTATGTTTCAAGTATTCCAAATTGAAATTAATATGTTTGTATGTATGCATTATTTATACTTTCATTTCTTGAAACACATCTTATAATTTATGAATCATTTGACTAATTGATTAACTTTTTCTTTTGTACAAATTGGAAATAAAACAAAAACCTAACATCACTTATCAAGAGTAGAATCCCGAAGAGTCTAATGACGAAATCTGATGACTTACAACTAACATTCGAAAACTTTTGCAAAACCCCTATCAAGACTAAATAATTTTAACTAAAAACTAACTGGGAATGACAATGATGACGAAGCGAGAAAATGGCCAAGAGGATGATCAAGAAATTTGATGAGAGGACATGTTGTTTTCATGCACAATTAAAAATCATAACTTAACCAACATTATTGGAAACATCAAACAAACTATCAGCATACTAAAAAAATTCATAACTTTCAATTTTATTAAATATATTTTAACTAATTCGATGCAATCGAACATATTTCTAGTTATGCGCGCGAATATGCGGATCCATATCTAGGACACGGCATTGGACCAGTGCCTGGCTATGGGGTAAGTTTCCTAAAAATAAAAAAAAAAATAATAATAATAAACAAAAAAAAAAAATAGAAAAAAAAAATATTTATTTATATTTTAACTAATTTAAAATATTTTTTTTTTATTTATTTGCAGGCAACCATGTACCGCGGTGGCTTCAATCGTTTTGCGCCATATTAGAAAGCTACACAAGTCAGCCAAATAATGCACTTAAACTACTCTCGATAATGCTCAATGTATGAACAAATATTAGACGTAAAATACTCCTACAACTCCTGCTCCTCCTTCTACAGTGCAGTAAGTAACAGTTATGTAACTCTATAATACAAACTGGCAGATGCAGATACTCAAGAACACACTGAACAGACGCTCAAAAAGTAAAATTATAAATCTGAAGAAATTCCCGCACAAACGCTAAACGGAGAGTTGAAAATCAAAGCTGAAAGCGGCCTCAAAAGGAAAAATAAGTAAAACTGTGGCAAATTATGCAAAACGAAAACAAAAGCAAAAACAAATCAATGTCGTCCAAAATAAATAATTACAAAAAAAAAAGAAAAAAAGAAGAAGATGATTATTATAATGATATGCAATTGCAAAGTATGATGATAACTGAAAATTATTTAAATGGCAATTTGTTTGCAAAACGTGCGTGCTTCAAATGCGTAGATTTTTACCAAATACAAAAGCTGAAATTTTTGTGCGGCAAATCAGAATTTATATATAAATATATTATATATATACACATGAGATATACCCACGGGTTATATGTATAATTATTATACCTATAGATATTGTATTTGTATATCAAACAAAAAAAAAACAAAAACAAAAACAAAAAAACATACAATGAGCAATTCTAACGTATTTTCATGCTGCATATAAAAAAGAATATTATATATACCTATATCAACAACATTTTTTGTTCTATAAGTTAGCTTTATAGTTATGATTATTTCCGTTTCGTGTAATTGTAGTTTGTAGAAACAATAACAAATGCTATATTATTTTTCTAAAAGCTATTGAAAAATGTTGCCAAAACAAAAAAAAACACACACAAAAAAAATAATAATATTAAAGAGTTAAATCGTAACTTTCGGAACGAACATAAAAAAAATGCACAGATTTTATCAATTAACATATTTTCATTTAAACGACTCCCAAAGAAATACTCATTTTAAAGTTTACAAAACAAGCAGTAAAACTCGTTTCAAACAAGCGAATTTATTTTAATATTATGGAAAAACTAAAAACAAAACAAAAAATGTATTTTTGCTTTGCTTTCTTTATTGTTCCTAGTATTTTATTTGGCAGCTAAATGCAAAGTCAACTCTCAATGAAATTGCTCAACTTGTAGCGCATAGGTAAATGCAAAAATGAGATCAACACGTAGACATATCCTTGGAATATACAATAATAATAATTACTTTAATGCGGCCCTAGCAGCAGCTAGCTAAAGAATAATGAGAGATTAATTACAAATTATAATTATAAAAATAATGATACATAAATAGATTTTAACTTCAAGCTTCCAGTGACAGCAAGAAAACAAGAAAACGGAAAACTCTGACAACAAATCGTGAAATTCGTGTAGTAAGCATTAATATTAACAAAAAAAAGAAAAAAAGAAATTAAGAAAACCTTTAAAAAAAAGAAACATTTTTAGCTCTTAACTCCATAGCACCTTCCTTGTGTGTTGTGCAACAAAAAAAAAAAAAAAAAGAATTACAAAATATATTAAATAATATTGAACTTAACTTCACGTCGTTTTCAGTGTTGTTCATTTTTTTGGCCTAGACCACAAAAGATTTCCTTAAAGAAAACTAATCAATTGATTTCAAGGACACACTCTATAAAGTCTAATGCACACAAACAATTACCTTTTAAACGTTGTGTATTTTCGAATGTTTGTTGAAAACCAAAAACATTAAGCATTAAAATATATATACATATATATCTTTATATATATATGTTGAGAAACCTTAAAGTGAAATCTATGGAAAGAAATGCTCAAATTAGTAATACAATGTCGTTCTCTATTCAATTCGATTCTTAGGCAGCTACTGTCTTCAACTTTACTCTAGTTGTTTATAAACGAATCTATGCTAGAACAAAACAGACAAACAAACAAATACTTTTCATTAGTTATACTTATGTGTGTGTGTGTTTAATTGTACAATCGTTCTTTAGGTGTTCTAATTCGAATTTCCTACTTACAAATTAAAGTACATCAAGTAAATACACTTATTCCCAAAAACACGAGCTTCTTCAACTAGCTGTCTCAGATTGTACATAATTATTATAAAAATCATTCAATACAGACACACACAACCTCACACACACACACACAAACACACACACATATGCACAACAGCAATTAATGCGCAACACAGTTTTGAAATGTTTTCTTTAAATATTGAATTAATAATTTACATACATATATACATATTTAATGTTTTAAGCATAATTACGTTGACATTTTTCAAGCCAAAGTTTATATTTAAATAAATGATTTATTAGTTAGACTTAGTTCTTTTTTAATATGATGCTGATCACAGAGAAAAACACACACAAAATACAAAAAATGAAAAACGAATAATTTAGAGGGTATATGAGAAGAATGAGAATAATGAATAAATAAATGGAAATCAAACCCAACAATTGCCAAATTAAATGTAGCTTTCAAGTGAATTAAATAAATAGACACGTAATTAAATTTAATACATTTTAAAAACAAATAGCATCGATACATTTAACACACAAATAATAGACAAACAAAAAGTATCTCATACTTTTTGGCCGCACACAGAACAGGAAATTGAGCGGAGAGAACATCTTTTTTGGGTTTGATGAAAACAGAGTCGAAATAAACCAAGTAGCTATTAACTCAAGAAAAACAAAAACAAAAAAACAAACATAATAGATACATATATAAAACAATTTAATAAACTCAACTTCCACCGCAAATTTTTTAAAAACGAAAAGAGAAAACACAATTTTTGTCTTAAGCAAAAAAAGTAGAAATAAAAAAAATGAACAAAAAATACAAAATCAACCTATAAATATGTAAAATGCAAATGCAACTCAATCAAACACTGCAGCTATATATAATAAATTTATATATATATATATACATACATATAAAATTACATATATACGATATTTTAAATTTGATTTAATATTAGAATTTTCTGTGCGACCTCCACCCCTTATACCACTTCCAATACACTCCCCCCCCCAACAAGTCCCACTTCAGTTTTTCCCACTTCAAGAACCCAGTACAAGAGCAAGAATGAGAATGACGAATCTGTAAGCTATATAATCTGTAATCTGTGTAGTCTAACCATAAGGCAACGCCGCTTTTGTTCACTTTCACATAGAGCATATGCATAGGCGTTAAATATAATAAATATATAAACCCAATATATATGATATATATATAAATATATTGTATGAGAAACTCTAATCTTTAATGATGTGCCAAATTGTAAGTTGTACCATTTGTTTTTTATGAATGGGCAAAGCAAAACAAATGCAAAACGCAAATTCAAATAAATTATAATAAAATAAATTATATAAATCAACAATAAAAAACAAAGAGCGTAAATGTCAAGAACAGAGAAATACCCCCTCCCTAGACGATCATGATGCTGATGTTGATGTTGATGTTGATGGGACGAGACCTATTTTGATTTGTCAACATTTAGATGATAATGGAAAATATTTTTAAAAAAAATTTAGCATTGTGTATAGAGAGACAAGTGAAGTGTTAGGTGTCAAGCGGTGTCCCCTTTACCCCCTCTAGGGGGGGCACACAAGCGCTTCCTTACAAACAACAAAATTGATAATAGAACAGACGATGAGACGCATAGTATTATATTATATTAGCGGACTTCCGCAATCAACAATCAGTTACACACACTCACACACACTCTCACATACACACACAGCGACAGCTCCCCACAGAGAATATTTGCTCAACTAAAAATATAAAAAATACAAACTCTTAACGCTTCTCCATTTGCATACAGACATACACACAGACACACACAGATACACACAGATACACATACATGGACAAACAGAGACAATGGCTATAAACAAGCGACAAATTCATTATGCAAAAACTATATATTGGTTTATATCAATTTTCAATTTGTAAGGTTGTGACAAATTGTAAACAAACAAAAACAAAATAAAACAAATGAAAATACATAAAATGGAAAACTCACTTTAAAACGTGCAGAAAATGTAATAATATATGCGAAACGGCAAGTAAAATAACAAACAAATATATAATAAAAAGTAAAACAAAAAAAAAAACATTTGAAATTCATACAAACGAAAAGAAAGAAAACAAAACAACAAAAAAAAAAGCGATACAAAAAAAAATGCAATAAAAATAAATTTTAAAAATATGAAATACAAATTACGTGTGATTTTTTTAATTAACAAACAGAACTTGCAGCTGATTGACTTATTTCGTGAGGGGATCACAGGGCGTATGCTTAATGTCAAGAGTATAAATAAATTCGCAATTTAGCAAAGGGTGGCAAGGAGAGTGGGGGGGAAAGGTCCTAACACTTTGTTATTTCATTCACATTTCATGGAAAACATTGGGCTATCAATCAACAATTTGCTGCTTTTCTTCTCATTAAACCATTCCATGGCAATTAAAGTTGATGTGCGGTCATTACAAACATTTAACACCTCCTAAGTCCACAAGGCGCGACATGCAAACGCCATTACCTCGATTAAATCAAATGGGCCACGCACCGGAGAGGACCACGTAATTATACAAAGTTTCACATTTGATTGAAGAGTCGACCCACACACATACACACACACACACACACACAGATACAAATACACTCTCCCACACACGCATAACGGATATGTAGTTGGTGCTGTTTTTAAATGGGGCATGACAAACGAAAGCAGTCGACCACAGGAAGTAAACGCCCCCAAACCTCAGTTTGAATGCGGCAGTTTGGCTTTGTTGCTGCCACACACATTGCTGCCACTGTCCCAATGTGACCCTGCGGTTGACGCTGCGGCCAACAGTGTGACATAATAAATTATGCTGCATAGCAATGATTAATTTGAGTTCTGCATGTGACATGACAGGCGGCGAGGTGAGCTGCCTGCCAACCCAATCAAATGCATACGGAATGAGAGCTTGGAATTGGCTAACACACATACAAACACACACACACACACCATCTCAATCACAGTTAAAATACTACACGCAAACAAGCGAACATGCGAGTTGAGAGAAAATTTCATGGGGTAAACTACTTTATGCTGAGCGAATGTCAATTGACATGCAAGGATTTTGGGAAATCCACTCGATCATAAACAAATCAGCAAGGTTCCGTTATTGTGATTTAACACTTGATTACATTTTGTTTCACATCAGCACTATATGCATACATATAGTGCGATTTTTTGCGTATGCATCCCACTGTGCCTTGGTCTTGATTTCCTATTTGGAGCCATAAAGAAATCAAAGTGGACCCTCTGGATATTGGCTATTTGCGTTGTATCTTTTGCTCGCCGTTAGTCCTTATTTGTCCTGCTGTCCATCTAGGTATATAGGATACTGTCTACGGTCTACGTATGAGTGAGTATTTGAATGTCCCTCTGGGGCCCAATGAATTATTACGTGCAATTATTTTCTAATTAATTATTAGACAGCGTTACGAACGACATCATGCTGTGATAATTTCAACATTTTGTCCATGGAATATACTATATATATACATATATATATACATACACTTAATGGCAATCATTAAATAGCTGGATACTCTACGAATCTTGGCAATTGGGATTGCGGCCAAATGTGTTTCTCCACCCATCTCACTCTGAATCTGTGCTCTCTTTCTGTTGATTGCCGCTTCTACATTGCAGCTAGTTGATATAAGAGCTACTTAAATATTAAGTATTATATGTATGTTGGCCGTAAATGAAGTGGGCCAATTTCCAGCATGGCCAACAAACAGCAACACAAAATTGATACAATTTCGGTGGAAATTGAGGTGGCTTTGCCCATTTCGTTGAGAGCTTTAATCAATAACTGATGACAATTTATTAATGATAGTCCGGGATAAACATATTGCCGGCATCAACAGGAATTTGTGAGAAACATTTTTTAAAATAACGAGAGGAATTTATTTAATCTTCATATTTTCACTACTGAGACTACTGAGACTGAGACCAATTACTGAAATCTCGAAAGACGGATAATATGTCTCTCTGCAGCTATATGTGTTGCCAACTCCATGGCAACAGAGGCTGTAGGCGTTTTTCAGCCGGATACGCGTGTTCGATGCCACAATTGGGGGCAGACCTGCATTGACCTGCCACTAACCGCGGCACAAAAACTAATTACATTATTTCAAGTTGATGCAATCAGAGTGTGCGTATGCCGCCGCCTACCCATGGTTAACCCCAAAGGCAACACTCGGTTACGGTTCAATTGAAACCCTTCCATACATACACACTGAGGGTGGAAAGGCAGCAACAACAAAAAAAGCAAAAAAAGGCAAAAACAAAATCATGACAGTGCGCGTCCTCGCAGGACATGCCGTTGCATGCAAATCACTACAAAAATGCATTCGGCAAACGAGCCCGCGGTTTGAGGGCATCGGATTGCATCAGATTGGGGTTACGAATGGGATTGAGATAGGGACTCGTGCTGAGAGTGGCCAAATGGAAATAGAGATGGGGATGGGGATGGGGATGGTGGATCAGATGCTCTACCAAATCGGAAACTGGCAACGCAGCATTGGTGGCTGTTTTACGAGTAACTAGTGAGTATCTATATGTGTTCGTATGCGTGTTGGATTAATGCATGCATGCAACAGCAGCAACAACAAAGTGGAAACAACCAAGCTGAACCAACAATAATTCAGTGGCAAAGGTTGCAACAACAAAGCAAAACAAAAAAAAAGAAAAGAGATACAGCAGCTGCAGCCAGTTGAAGTTGCAAGGCTCGTTTGTGTTTGTCTGTTAATTGCCGATGCAGCGTAATAAAAATCTCTCTCTCTCCCTCTGTCTCTCTCTCTCTCTCTTGCTCTCTCTATCTCTCTCAGCGTCACATACACATAAACACTCACAATGAGCGGAAGAGATGTCCATATCATATGCGTGCTGTAATTAACTGTTTTGATGTCGCTCACATGACAATTGAGGGCACTGAAATACATCTTAAATTACCCAAAAATAAAATTTCAACTGATTAAAGCAACAACAACTACAACAAGTTGAGTCTCATTAATCGAACTTTGCTGTACAGTGTAGTGTGTAAAGCAAAGCAGAGGGCAGCATCGCTTTCGCTTTTGCTTTTGCTGTGTCTGCATTTCCATGCATACTTCACTCGCCAATCGCAACTTCCTCACTTTTTTCGCTCTGACCTCTTTGGTTTTTTCACTTTTAATTAAAAAAGCGAAACAAAACAAGCAAAAATGTTGTGGCAGCATCTGAACTCAACTACAGTATACCTTGCCTAAGAAATCAAGCATTTCCCGTCAAATGCTTACATAGCTCGCATATGCCTTGAAGATGGCTATAAAAATTTAAGAAAAAATTTAACTGGAATCTTGTTATTTGCATTTTGGCCTTCGTTTTGTGGAGCTGCAAACGATCTGTTGCCAGCAAAAACCCCAATGCAACAGAATAGGTTTTGCTGAAGACCGCAAAATCCTCCCTTTCGAGGCGTTGTGTGATCCAAATTTCCATCAAAGCTACATTAGCCATGCCACAAAGCTCGGCATGCATCATCTATACACGTAAACACACAAACTACAACAACACATATCACTGGGGATTGGGGATGAGTATGTGTGTGGGTGTCTGTGGTGTTTGTGTTTCCGTTTCTGTTTGCTTTGGCATTTGGCACCTTGACCACATTTTCCAGTTGTCTATTGGAATTGGGGATTGTTGTTGCAGCTGCTTGTGATGTTGCTGTTGATTGTTGGCAAATCGATGCCGATGAACGAATCTTGGCCACAAAATAAATGCCTCGTCTGCCTCAAATCTTGTTTGATTGTGTAAACATTCAGTTGCACATCGGACAGTCAACAAAATTGCCATCGCACATCCGTTTATCAAACAGCCAGCACAATTGTTTTACCCCATTCAGAATTATTGTCAGTCAAGCCACAATATACATATACCATATATGCAATACATAAATTTTGCTTAATTTAGTAGTTGTCGTTTCACAATTCAGATTTAGCTGAGAGTGCAGTCGGAATAATCTAATTTCCAAATTGTCGAAAAATCACACAACAATTGACCTAATTCAAATGCTAAAGTCGGAATTTAATTGTATATTCTATGCAAATTGATTGTGCACATAAATTGTAGCATACTTATAAGCGCAAGTTTAAACGAACGCCATTTTCTGCAGGCGGAAGCTGCCTCAAATTGTAGTCTAGTCTGTATGCACCTTAGCGCACATCTTGAACAGTCTGCTTCCAGCCAAGAGCTTATCATAAATCAATTTAATTCATTTCTTATTCCATCGCAGACGTGATAATGGTTTATTTTGCCGGTAAAAGGCATTTGCGAGCATTTTTTATTCGATCTATTCTTGACCTACTGCAATTGCCGCATCATTGCATTGGGTTGGTTGTGGGCGCATGGATGGGGTGGAGGGGGGCCACCACACACAAATCCTTAAACACTTCAACTGTCATTGGCATTGGCAGAGAAGATTTCCCCGTGGCGCCTCTAAGTGCCTGATGCGCGTCAGTTGCAGCTGTTGTCTCTGACCTTAGAGGAATGTCATAACTCAAAGTACGACTTTGCTCCCGCATATATCCTTACACCCTCTCCTTTGACCACCCTTAGCTGCCTGTCTGCGGCATTATGCAACCCTGCCGTGCAGCAATTTTTCAACGAGAAAAATTCAATTGTATATACAATTCAATTTGTGTGATCAACAACGTCGACATTGACAGGCCCCTGGGAGCGGACGTGGGCATGGCTTACACACTACCCATACACACACACACACACACACATACACACCCATACACATGCAGAGCGTCAAAAGTTTAACAGCGTTACAAAGCACTTTGATGTGGCCAGTGGGGGTAGCTTTGACGTTGATGTTTTATGTTATGTTTGGGGCGTGATTGAAGTTCGACACATAAAAAGTGTAGCATACTTTTATGCTGCTGTCCCTGTCAAATAAATGACCAAATAATTACGCTAATTGCCCAAGCCAGGCATATTAATATAAGGATCTCTCCCGGCGGCAAAGGACTCCAGCTAAATGTAGTACTACCAAGTAATGGCCGCAACTCTGTGGCCATCAATCACTGGGGCTGAGTACGCTTACTCGTTTCTAAATAAATCATATAAAATGCAGTAACAACAACAGAGCTCCAAGAGCGTTATACTGACTCTGTGGTCACCAGGCGCTTAGCCAAAGATCCCAGCAGTATTTGGGCGTGTGTGTGTGTGTGTTGGATGTCCCTCTGTCCAGATGTCCATCTGTCTGTGTTGGTGGTTTTGTGGTTTACTGGCAGCGGTTGTCGCTTTTAGCCACCTTGACTGCCGGAACTGGGCTTGGGGCGTGACCGCTGCGTGGGATGTCCGCTCGACTGCGTATAACCATTTCCAGGATATGCACGTATGTAAACCAGAGAGAGAGAGAGAGAGAGAGAGAGGGGGACAAAGAGCAGAGACCAATCCCAGACTATACTCTGAGTTGGAGTTTGTTTGTCTTTTTGTTTTTGTGTATCGCGTGTGTTTCATTATAAGCTCAACGACACTTAGTGCACATTTTAAGCGGCTTTGGATTTGGTGCTGTTGTCGCCAACACGCCCTCCCTCAGCTAAATATCAGTCCCTCTTCACCCCAAAGCAGCTCAACACACTTTCCATTGTTCAGAGTTTAATATACTGGCCATTGTTATATCCTGCTTCAATTATTCAAGTACTTTTGGCATGCTGCTATCGATTTGGCTTTTTGCCCAGTTTTCCAGTAGTAGAGCTAGGCCTAAACCTCCTGGCATTGTGTTGGCAACATGCACTCTTACATTATGCAATAATTGCATTTTTAATTTCCATGTCGAGTCATTTAAAATAATTGACGACGCCCATGGCCAAGTCAGAGCCATTATTGCTGCTGCCAAGGACTCAACAAGTTGTCAGTTGTCAGTTGGCAGTTGCCACATGCTGGTTGCAACTTGCAAGCTGTGTGCGTGTGTGTAATGTGAGTCTAAAAAAGAAAAAAAAAAAACTTTAAGTGTCTTAGAAAGTTGGCAGCATTCCTCATCTAGATAGAGTCTATTCAAATCTAATAGAGACTATGTTGCCAACACATAATTATGACAATTGTTATGAACTGCATAACTTTTAAAGTACCCAAAACAGAGACAGTTCACGTTGAAGTGAGACAGCAAAATATAAAGTGGGGCATGAAGAGTCAATATCCTGCATAATTACATTTTCCAATTAGATAAGCAGCTGCTGTCCATTCCAAGGAGATTCATTGCCATGCTGTCTGTCAGTTGTTGCTTAGATTGCATTTGACATGACTGGGCGCGTTATCTGTGTAATTGTATTAGCTGCCTCCTTACAGTCTATCACTCGACATAAGCGCATTATAACGCCTCATAAACTGAACGACTTCCAACCCCATGCCAGGGCTGCACCCTCTCCAAAAACCTGCCATCGCGATTTGTTCCCTCGTCCAATCAGACAATTACATATTACAACAATTACACGAGCTGCGCAATGAGCCGAAATAAATTGTGTGTGGCAGGCCCAAAGGGGCTGGGGGGGTTTGGGGGTAGGGGTTGTAAATGGGTCGGGGTTAGCTGTACTTGAAGTGTAACTAAGCGAGGCCCCAACCTTACCTCGGAATGGCTTAATTGTTGTGCACGCGCCCCAAAAAAACGCTATGTGCCCTCAACAAGTTCCAGAAAATCAATAAGCAGCCCCCCACTACCCCTCCCCGCCAAAAAAAAGTAACGAAGTAGAGAAAAATATAAGAAAAAGCGATAAAGAGATAGAGAGAGGGAGAGAGAAAGAGTGGGTATTCAGGAAGTTGCGGCGAGGAGGCAGCAAAAGGTTAAGAGGGTCTTATTAATTGGGCGGCGTTACACCAAAAAGGCTGCAAATACTTTCACGCTCGTTTCAAGGCGGCTGCTAAGGATAAGGATATTTGCGTTTACCTTGTGCCACAGCCACAGCCACATCCACATCTACAGCCACATCCACGTGCTCAACCGTCATCATTGTCGACATCGACTTCGACGTCGTCGTCGTCATCGTCGTCGTTTTCTGCCTCTAATGGCGGCATGGCACGCAAACACTTTGGCAACAGCGTGTGGCATGTGGCACAGCGCAGTCACCAAAGGCACTGAGACTACTACGCGCCAAAAGACAAGCATCTCTACAGACACACACACAGATACACACTCACATAGTCAACTTGAAGTTTTCCACTGACAAAACGGGGCAACAGCTGCCGCTGAACGGTATTTATGCTGCTCACTGATTTTGAATGGCGGTCAAGGCTGCTGCCGCACCTGAGCATCTGAGGCGCCACTGCCACTGAACTGCCACTGTCCATTGCCACATCCAGCCCCAGCCCCAAACACCAACTCCAAGTCCAAGCTAGAGTTCCAGTTCCAGTTGCCGACTGCTTGTAAATTTATGTCCATAAAAAGTTATAAAAAAAGCATGCGGAAAATGTGTTGTGCAAAAAAAGGACGACGTGGAAAATAAAATCAACAATAAATTTTGCATGCAGCAACATTACGAAACAATAGCAAAGCCCAGCTGTATCTCTCCCTCTTTCTCTTTATCTCTCTCCCTCTTTCTCTTTGTCTATCTATCTCCTTTTGTGTGGGCGTAGAAACTGCAATTGGTATTTTTATTGCGTGCTCAACACGGCGAATGCGTAATACGTATACAAGGCTGCCAGTTGACAGTTGGCAGTTGGCAGGACATGCAGGCAGGCAGGCAGGCAGTCAGTCAGGCATGCCTGTCTGCCTGGTTGTACGGGTTTTTATAGCCTTTTTTGACTTATGCGCCATAAAATGAAATTAAATAAACGAAAAGTAAAACTCATTTATACATATTGATTGCAATTTCTATCAAAAATTTTGACACGGTTATCGCCCAAAAAAACGGAAATCGCAAGGACATGCCCATCAAACAGGTCAAATACACATTGTACATATATCCGCAGCTTGAATTACATTTTATTAGCTTTTCATTTAAAATTTCATTTCATATTAATTTCAGACCATTTCTAAGGTCCTTTAATAGGCGAATTTTCATTCAGGGATCCTGAGCCTGCTTCCTGTTGCTATTGAAAAAGAGTTCATGGTCTGTTAATTTTATATTTACGTTGAACATTTTTTATGGTTATGCGTACACCGTGCGTTTCCTTAAAATGCCACTGGGCGGGCAGAGGGTGGGGCGATTACGTGATGCACATCAAAGTAACCAGGAGAGACGCGCCCACTTTTTACGCTCGAAGGCAACGCGAAGCGCTTGATGAAGAGCCTGCCAAGAGGAGCATGGAGTGGGCCAGAGTGGAGTGGAGTGGGAACGTTTAAGAGGCATTGAGGTTTCTGGTTGAAACGCAGGGGAGTCTGTCACATTTCTTGATTAAGCATAGGTCTAGGTAGGATCGGGAGTGGGCCAGGACACACAGCACACACTTTTGTCATCATTAATCAACTGTCGTCGTGACGATTGACAAAGCCAAAGTCAAAGTCAAAGCAATGTGAGCAAATTGTCGAGCCTGCTGCTCTCTGTGTTATAACTTAACTAGAGAGTGACAAGCAGAAGGGGTAAAAGTGCGGAGGGGGGGTTAGAGATACCACCTGGCATCTAGTAACAAATCGTAAAGTATCAGCACTTTGACACTTTATTTTGCAGTGCAGTGCACAGCTGAGCCTGATTAAAAACGAGAGACAAACAAAGCAACTTTGAACTTGAAATCGAAAACGAAAACGAAACGAACATGCCACATAGTCGACTGAGGACAACAAACTGTCAAGCTTGCAACTTGTAGCAAGTAATCTGTTATGTGGTAACTGGTAACTGGTAACTGTTGACTGGTTAGCAACGCCTTCGTAAGCTGCCACAAGGCATTTCAAATCATCCTGAATACAAATACCAAAGCATGGATAACGCACAACTTCAAATGCAAAGAGGGAGGGAGAGGAAAGAACAGACAGAGATGGGATGTTCAAAATGCAACAGCAATTACATAAACTTAATAACTTGATAGCCAAAGATAAGCCTGACGGGGCCAACAGACAGACAAAGAGCCACAGAGCTAAGGAGCCAAAGTGCTGCCAAATGTTGCTGTCCATGGGGAGCTGTCGGCATCATGTGTAACAAAAACACAGCCTGCAAGGATATTCAAGTTTACAATTCGTGACTGGAGGGGGGGTGCGTTCCTTTAGGAATTTTTCAACGTTGCTATTGCCTTGGCTACGAATCAGTCTGGTCTGAGATGAAACCAACACCACCACCACTACCTCTGCCACTGCACACAGTTTTATGGCCGCAAACAATTTTGCAACGTTTCGTAAACTTTTCATTGAAAATAGCCCCAAACCTGAGACAGAGTAACCTATATTTACCTCCTAGAGATATTCTAGACAAGGCAACTTGTTGGTTTTCAAGCCTAGTCCTGATGTGAGCTTGTCTGGGCCTGCTGCTAATGCGGTGATCCTTGCTTCCATTGCTGCAAATACACTGCACTTATTACACTTAGAGCTGTAAACGAGCGAAGAGAGGTGCTCCTTGGGCTCGTTTGTTACAGTTAGAGTTCGAATTGAAGGCAACTGAAAGCCGCATGAATATTGAATACACTGAGGCAATTTAAATGCAACGTGGCATTCAGGGGAATCCAGGTAAATGGAGTGGGGTAAAAAGCTCATGTAATGAGTAAAAAGCATATGTTTAATTATGTTGAGCTAATGGCAGTTGGTGTCGCTTTTAAAACCGCGCATTCCCTTGGGTAATTTGTTGATGCTGGCCATCAATCAAGCCATCAACCAGACAGACAACATGGCGAAATGAGTTCAACTTATGATGTATGCGTCACGTTTAAGCCATAAAAAACAAACACTCTACACACACTATACCAAAAGGAGCTTTTCACTCGCACACACACACACACACACATACCTCCATGCAAATGAGCAGCAAAGTATGCTATGAAAATTTGATTAGCATTTTTGCATACAACAACAACACGGCACATAGTTGGAAAAATGTGAAAATTCCTTAGCTCCGCTTTGACTTTGCGTGGTCTAAAAACAGGTGTTGAATATTTTGTTTTACACAAGTCAAAGAATTAACATATCGTTGTGCCAATTGTAATACATCTCCTTGCCAAGAGACGGCATGTTTTGTAGGGACGGAAAATTAATTGAATTTCTGCCTGCGATTTAATATGCAAGAAGGAAAACAAATCGCTTTAAGCCTAAATACGTGCATGTAACAGTAGTTAATACCCCAGGGGAGTATGTGTATGAGGAAACTTATCAAATTACGGTCAGAAGCGAAATGTTGAAAAATATTACGTATACGCCACATGGTAGCTGACCTTAAACAATGGAGCAGCAAAAACATTTGCAAACTAATTTGGCAACTATTTGGCAACCACAAAACTATATGGACCCCAACTTCTACGACATGAGCCCAAAATATTCATTTGCAACAATGCCAAAGGACAACAACAACAACAACACCACAAATAACAAATACGGCAATAACATTTGAGCAGAGACAGAGACAGAAACAGAAAGAGAGATAGAGTTGTTACTGACTACCTCTGTCTTCAATCTTCAGTCAACTCCTCTCTCTGGGGCCAGTATAAGAGCAGAAAAAATGAACAAGTTTTGCGTGTATGCCCTTTGTGGCCATAATTTATAGACTATCTGCCAAAATATTCCAGCTGAACCATAAAGATTCAATTTCAGAAGCAATTTATATAGTCGAGTTGGGGAGTGGAGCAGAGGAAGTTCAACTGACTGCAGTGCTTCTATAAACAATCTATATGTATGTATGTATGTATGTATGTAGTTGTGTAGCATAGTGGGCGTGGCTGGGGGCAGTTGTACAAATGAGCAACGCGCTCGGACCACAACATGTTAGTTATATATCTTAAATACAAAACTAACCACAGCATTTCAACGCCTCTGCTTGGGAAATCTGGTGCTATGGCAACTTTAGCAGTCAATTTGCAAATGAGACTCGACTCCGAAATTGAATTAAAATTACTATAATATCAGCCCAAGAGGCAGCAGACACACTCACTGACAGACAGATAGACAGACAAACTTTAATTAAATACTATTTTATTTTACACTACCACGCCAGGTTTTATGCGCATAACTCGTGCATAAGTTTTGATCCTTCACATCCACACTCCTGTCTACTGTCTCCAGTCTCCCTTTGCAGCTGAGCTCATTTTCAAACAGGAAACTTTGCATTAGCTGCATAGCATAAGCAGCTGAGACAGGCTAGGGGCGATGGGTGTGGCTTTTTTTATAAAAAAAAAGGAAAAAAAAAGAAGAGAACTTTTAATTTGTTGACTTAACCGCAGTTACAGTTACAGCGCAACTCCTGCTGTTGCCACACCTCGACTCCTGTTGTTGCTGCTGCCCGGCCATAACTTTGCCTTACTCAACTTAACATGCATATCTCGTGGCTGCCACAAACCCTTGGGAGCAGTCGCAGTCGCATCCCAGCTCTCAGTTTCACGCTTATCGTACGTTGCACATGCAGCTACGCCATTTTGCAGCTTCCCCTGCTCCGCTCTTGCCACCACTCAGTTCGGCTGTTGCATAATTTCTTTTTTTTGTTGCCTTGCTTGTTTTGTTGTTGTGGTTGTTGTTGTTGCCCGCTGAGCTTAGCCATAAATATGCAGCTTAAAATGGGTTTCGACTGGCGGCTTTCGGAATGCGGTTTACGTTGCGTATGATTGATGCCGCTCGGGCGATGCACTCGCATTGCCCATTAAGCCACACTCTGTCGCAAGCTGCAGTGGCACGTACTAGCTGATAGTCACACTGCCACACACACGACTCCATTTTGAATTGTATTTAAAAATAATTTTAATATTATGTTATGGTGATTACCTATCACTATTACGCACTTAACAATTATGCAGAATTATTAATCATACGCCGCGTAGACCCCGGCAATTTAACACATTTGCATGCAATTGATTTCAATTTAATGAATAGTGAAATAATACAAAAAAGAAACTACTACTGCCACTACTGCATAATTATGATAAATTAAAACAATTTCATTACATTGCTGCAAATACATATATTTAATATTTAAATAATGAACTCGGCTGCTGTCATGAAATGCATATAAATTATGTGGCATTGACAGCGGCCATCACGAATTGTGATGCCAACCAAAAAGAAGAAAAATGCAATAAAATAACGAAAATGTGAAAATTGCGAAACAGCGAAACGAGACGATACGAAACGAAATGCCAACAATTTTCACGCTCTAATCAATCTAAATCGAACTTTTTGCCGAAAGCGTTTGCCAAAAGTCGCTCACTCGTCACTTATGCTAAATTAACAAAAAACGAGAAGTGCTAGAAAAATATATAAGCCAGCCAGCTACTCAGTGCAGAGTCAGAGAGTGAGAGAGAGAGAGACATATATATAGAGAGAAAGAGAGAGAAAGCTGGCAATACTAATGGATACGTCACATGCTCGTTGGCGAACCCAAAAATCAACAAAAGTTTCAAATGCTCTCGACGAAATTTCTCATTTTTTACATTTGTTTGAACTTTGCTCGTATTTGCCATTCTTTATATATACATAAATATATGTATATATACGCATATATACATATTTTTTTAGTTACTTTCCATACTATATTTTATATGCTTTTATTCATGGTCTTAGTTCGAATACAAAGCCAAAATGTACTTAGCTGCCTGGCTAGAAATTTGCATTGTGCTGCTGCTGGAGCTCGTGATGCTCCTGGAGGATTGAGCTGATATGCTCTGGGGCCAAGGATATCACAATACATATATGAATACATATATGGTGATGCCATGGCAGGTTTTATGTGGTGTTGCATAAACCCCGTGGCGCAACCCAACATAACAGCCATAATATCTCTTTAATTGATAGAAATATCATGGGGCTGTCCAACTGTCGTTTTGGCCAAAAGCGAAATGAAACGTTACTGGGAATCCCAAGTAAGCAAGTACATTTTGTTGCCACGTTCATTAGATGAAAGTTGGCATTGCTGTTGTTCCACACAATGTTGCTCCAAATGAATGAATGAATGTGCAACTGAATGACTGACAGCATGAATGCACAAAAAGCATTCCCTATATATTGCTTGATGCTCGTAGAGAGTGGAGGGGGATTGGGGTATGGGGTAAGGGGTAAGGGTTGTGCCTGATGGCGTCGACAATGTTTTCACAATTCGTAACAAAACGTGCACTTGGCCAAAAACTCAGTCAGGTGCAGTCCTTGATGCAGTTGCAGTTGCAGTTGTTGCATCACGTGCTGCCATTTCACAAAATGGCTAATCAGTCAAATTCCAGCTTACAACAAGAAGCAGACTTTCATTCTCTTCTGCATACCCCTCTCGATGCTGCAATTGAAGTTGACAGCAAAAAGAGAGATAGAGAGAGAGATAGAGATAGAGAGAGAGAGGAGAATAGATGCGCTGCATAGCAAAGTTTTTCATTCATTTAATTGTTTCATGTAAATCCCCGGGCAGGTGTGATTACAGCTCATATACACAGCAGGGTGCCCTTAACTGTTAAGTTGCCGCAACTCCTCGCTCTCTTTTCTCAATATATGTATATGGCTGCAACATCGCTTAATGAGTTTAGTTTGGTAACTGAAAATCAGTTAATATGCGAGGATGCCTGGAGTGTCCTGGCGAGTGCTGCTCGATACAATTTGCGTGGAGCACTTTAGTCAAATGAGTTGAGTTTCTTATCTAATGCCTCCAACAATAGACTCACACATACACATAGACAGACACCCATTTACACACACACATACACACACACACTCAGATAGAAATGAAGTTGAGAGCGCTTATCTTTTATTGCCAGGCTTTCATTAGATTTTGCTTGTTAAATAGTTGCCGTCACACGTGTGGTTGGTGTCTGTGTAATGTGTGGGTGTGTGTATTCGATTGATATGTGTGTGTGTGTGTGTTGTGTGTGTGTTTATATCTGAAGTTGAATCAACTTGAACCAGTCATGTTTTTGCTGTTACCACGTTCACCTAATGCAGTTCAGCTGCAAACTAATGAAATCGCCTTATATAGACCGTACTCTCTTCATCACTCTCTCTTCGTCACTCTCTCTCTCTTTGTCACTCTCTCTCTCTCTCTGTCGCACATGTACATACATATGGCCAACACATATGGCCAACACACGGCTCTAATTATGCCAATCAACATGCTTGGCCCGTGCCTTGGCCTGGCTCACATTTCTAAGAAATATCGATATCTTCGTCCTCAATAAAAGACGCCATCAATGTGCAAATTAAGCGGCTGATGGCTAATCAGCCACATCGGTGCCTTGCCACGCCTATATCTACTTCAACGCCCATGCCACACCTACCAAACATAGCAACACAAGCTGCCGTTGTGTGTGTGTGTGTGTGTGTCGCTGCGTAGGTGGCACGTAATCCGATTAATAAAGCGATTAGTGTTCAGTGATTAGCAATATTTTCCATAATTAGAAATCATTAAGTCAGGCTAAAGACTGTGGACAAACAAAGACGCGATTTATTTATAACTACTATATTAATTAGTTCACTAACAGTACCCCTAAACATAACATGAGTCTACTTACAAGACCTGGAGTAGTACAATATTGAACCAAATCTTATAGTAAATAATAATAATAATAATAATAATAATAATAATAATAATAATAATAATAATAATAATAATAATAATAATAATAATAATAATAATAATAATAATAATAATAATAATAATAATAATAATAATAATAATAATAATAATAATAATAATAATAATAATAATAATAATAATAATAATAATAATAATAATAATAATAATAATAATAATAATAATAATAATAATAATAATAATAATAATAATAATAATAATAATAATAATAATAATAATAATAATAATAATAATAATAATAATAATAATAATTGAATCTGGAATTTGCAAAATATTTGTTTTATTTTCAATTTATAACTTTTCAAATAAAGTTGTATTTAAGTTTATTAAGAGCTATGGCCTAAAACAGCAAGTGAGAGGATAGAGAAATGAGACGTTAGGCCTCGGAACCACTTTGGACATTGACACTCCGGCTGTCAACGCACTGGGAACTTAATTCCCCCAGAGAGTGCTGATTATGTTTGCCACAGACTCAACTCTCAATGGGGGGCAGGGTCAGAAGTATTTCGACAAGTCGACGATGCGATGTTGACTTTGGTTTGTTGTGCAGTTGAAACGCAAATTCGAGAACTGGAAACTTCAATGAAACTTGAAACATGGTCTAATATCGCTGGCAGTTTTATGGCCACGACCTGGCCACAGTCGAGAGAAATATACTGGGAATAGATTCATAGAGACAAGGATAGAGTGAAAGGGTGGGAGAGGGAGCGGTAGAGCTGCCTTTGCGCTGTCGCTTGTTTAATTTAAACTTGGTGCACAACTAACGACAGTTTTTTAATTAAAATACCAAAGACAAAAGCAGTGAGCCCAAACCAAATGCCACCTACTTCATCGCATACAAGACTCGTTCATCGCCATCAACTTCTACTCCAGCTTCAGCTTGTCTCAGCGCGAAAAACTTGGCGAAAACTTTGAAAACACCTGACTAGGACTATGTGGGGAGTTGGCCAAAGGAGAAGCATCTACGTGGAGCGTGTTAAATTATTATGAAGCACTTAGCTGCGCTACAAAACGATACTGTTGGGGACCGTTGGTATCTCCACCCCTTTATTTTCATCATTTTTTATTTTGTGTGCTTGGAGAGACCCTCGAAATGGCTGCAGTTTATTCACAGTAAACAGAGAGTTGAGCGCGGCCAATGAAATCGAGCTATTTGCAGAGAGACAAATGAAAAACAAAGCAGCCAAGATCAATACTGATGCCAAAGCAGCTCAGTTGACAGCCTGTCTTCGAGTGAAGTGGGTCAGGGAATGGGAGTGGAAATGGGGAAAGGGACACCTGGTCACGTAACTAAAACTGGACGAGTATGACAGCTCCAGAGTAAGGTCGTAGTAGTGTGTATTGCTATCTAAACTCTTTAGCCAATAGCCAATTTGCATGGCCAAACTTATTTGCATAGCACGCTTGACAAGTGGGCGTTTGGTAAGTGGGTGTGGTTCTCAATGAATATTTAAACAGTTGACTAGCCGAACAGCTGTGGAGACTACAACTCTTCAACCTGCTCCAGTTTGACTGAACGCTGATGATAATGAAAGCAATTAATTTTTTAAAAAATTACTCAAGTGCAATTTTCATAGCCAGTTGAATTGCAAAAGAGCTCAACTTTTGCGCCAGCCAAACTGGCCATCCTTTTGGTCCTTCGTTTATTTTATTTTTTTATTTTTTGCATCGCAGTGCGTTTTAATTGAACGCTAAATTGTGCAAAAATCTACGAATCGCAATGCAGTTTTTACTTAATTACTTTATAAGTGCTTCAACTTGTAGTCTCAAGTGTCTATAGTGTTTTAGTTTTCGAGAGTGCATTTCACACCCGAAAAGCTGTTAATTGCCTTAGCCAAGTTAAGCAACTGATGGCTTGCACTGACTCTTAATGATAAATACCAAATAATTGCGATTACGATTTATCACACTTGCCTGAAAGCAACCATCTTTCGTCGATTGATAATCGTCGACTGATGAAAGTTATGAATGGAATTACTTGGAGGGAAGTTGTGTAGTTGTAAGCTGCTTTTCTTGAAACTATTGCTCAAGTGCGCTAAGCATGTGACAACAATAATTCATTCAATTACATGCCAACAGTTGCCTCTATTCAGGCAATCCCCACTTTGAACTTAACACAACTCGACTCGACTCAACTCAACTCAGCTCAAGTCAAGTCAAATGGCACACCGTTCGTCTTCCATGTGTATTTGCCCAAAATGACAAATTGCAGAATCGTCTGTCTGCCTGTCTGCCACAAACAGAAGACAGCAGCAGCAGTAGCAGCAGTGGCAGTGGCAATGGCAGCTGAGCAGCATCATGGCCAGAACAAGTCAGCAAATGGCAATGGCAACAGCAACTGAAACGGCAACGGAAGTCGACTTGAATGCGCTTCAAAATGCTGTTAAATTATTTTAAAACGTTGCAAGTTGCAAGTTGGAATGCCTTCCACTTTTGACCCACACGCTGAGCGCACTCTCCGAAACACAATGGTGCCACTTGAGTGCTTGCAATTATCGTTAAGTGTGTGAGTGTTGAAGCAGTTCAGCTGCAGCTTGCAACCAGCAGTTGCAATCATTTTTTTCCCTGCCACCAAATTTTGTGGGGTGGCACTAGTTCTCGACTAGACTAGGAATGAAAAAAAAATAAATTAAAAAGTTTTTCAGCTACAAATAAAACTGTAGCCGCACGATTGGCATGTCATGTCATGTCAATCTGCCTTTCGCTGCTTCTTCCTTGGTCACTCATTCACATCTGACATTGCAATCCTTTCTCTCTCTCTCTCTCTCTCTCTCTCCCTGTAACTGTCCAAATTATGAATAGAGAGTAGCTGGCACATATGAGGTTGGCCATTTTATGGTGTTGCATATAGAGTATATTGTTATTGATGTTATTTTTTAGATCGGCAAATCCATATATGCAGACAGATAGACAGCCAGTCACAGTTGCAGTTGCAGTTGCTGTAACGGCACTGCGTCCACTGCGGTTGCCGCTCAAATCCATCAAGTTGGTTTGGCTTCAGCTCAGCATGGGTTTCTATAACATACTATATATTATGCTGTCATATCATTGATATCCATATCCATATACATATATTTCTGTTTTTTATGTACGCTTTAACTGTACGTTCTAGATTTGATTTATACTCTTTCTGCTCTGACCACTAAATCAGAAACCACATGTCGTATACGTAATTAGTCATATTGCGTATACGCGCTAATCAACTGCAATTGTTATTTGTTTAAAGGAAATTATGTACAGCAAGAATTGCTGCAATTTATTTTTAATGCAATTACCGAGTTTTGTTTTTTATTTATTGCACTGTAGTTTTTAGTGATTTATTAGAATCAAATTTAACATTCATTTGAATTTGAATTTGAATTTCAGTTTGGAAAAGTGCAATCAAATTGTGCGAGTTGCAATAAATTTTTTTTGTAGCAACAGTTGAAATTAAATGCAAATTGTAATAATACTAATAATAATAAGTTATGTGGCAAATGAAATGAAATATGTTTATTGTGCTTGTATTACGTATTTATCTACCACTTGAGCTTATATGCAAATTACAATGGCCAATTTGCATAACGGGCCAACACACACACATTCACACACACACACATTGGCTAAGAGACAATCGCGATTCGTTGACTGAAACCATTTTCAGATGGCGTAATTTAATGGGCAAAATGTAATTGTTACGCATCGCTGATTAAATGATAGCACACGTTGTTGTACATATCATATATATGTATGTAAGTATATAAGATATATAAGTTCATATTCACATACTACATAATCTTTGGCAATATTAGCAATATGATATGCAAATTAAATTCCATTAATAGAAACCATAAATCTTTCTGCTTTTTTTTAGGATACACATTTTTATTTTTTTAATTTTATATTTTTAGTAAATGATTGTGATTTCCGCATAAAGGCGATTAACACGCCTATTCATTGTGTTGCTGAAACTCAATTCATTTAATTTAATGCACACATTTAATTGGTTAATGTATGTGGCTTAATTAGAAATCAACTCAAACTAATCAGAATTAATAAAGTTATAATAAATTATTTTACAAAATTTTCCATTGATCATTCTTCCGTTAATAATTTAATAAAAAATGTTGCTAAATCACACTACATTTTCATCTATTTGAACTGCCACAACAATGCACCGAATATCCCGATTTTGATAATCAAAAATTCCGTTTTTTGAAATGCTTTTGATACCAGTTTGAATCTGCACCGATTTTATTATTTTTATCTTAACTTTGACAGCTCGTTACTTTGTCAAATCTTTTTTCTTCGATTTTAATGAAATGTACTTTTTTGTTAAGGTCTGATCTTAGAGTTTAATTTCATATTTACATTGCGAACTCAGAAACTTAGCCTAAAATATAAAAATACTCAAAATTTTCAATTTTTTCGACTTTTTTATACTTTTTGACGTGTCAAAACTTTTCCAAAACTCATACGATTTCGATCAAATTTGCATTTCCATCAATGGTTTAGATCATAGTTTGAATCTGCATCAAAAATTGTTTCATATTTTGACCATTTTTGCATACTAACCCCGTACAAAAATCATAAAAAATCGAAAAGTTTAGAAATCGGATTTTTTGACCCTAATCGATTTTGGGACTCAAAACTAACATTTTGCTTTTTATTTGAGGCGTTTTCGATGATTATTTTGCGGGATATCGCCAAAATGTGATTAGAACTGCCCAAAATCAAGTTTTTTCGATTTTATCATTTTCTGTTAGCTTTGACAAGTCGTGACTTTGTCAAATCTTGTTCGATTTTAATAAAATGAACCTTTTTATTAGGGTCCGTTCTTCTGGTTAAATGCCACATTTAATAAAAATATTATCGATTGCGAACTCAGAAAACATAGCCTAAAATATAAAAATACTCAAAATACTCGATTTTTTCGACATTTTTGTTCTTTTTGACGTGTCATAACTTCGCTAAAACTCAAGCGATTTTGATCAAATTTGCATTTTCGTCAATGGTTTAGATGATACTTTGAATCTGCATCGAAAATTGTTTCATATAGGTCGTTTTTAATTTTTCGACTTTTTTGACCATTTTTGCATACTAACCCCTTACAAAAATCATAAAAACTCGAAAATTTTTAAAATCAGACTTTTTTGACCCTAATCGATTTTGGGACTCAAAACTAACATTTTGCTTTTTATTTGAGGCGTTTTCGATGATTATTTTGCGAGATATCGCCAAAATGTGATTAGAACTGCCCAAAATCTAGTTTTTTCGATTTTATAATTTTTCTGTTAGCTTTGACAAGTCGTAACTTTGTCAAATCTTGTTCGATTTTAATAAAATGAACCTTTTTATTAGGGTCCGTTCTTCTGGTTAAATGCCACAATTAATAAAAATATTTTCTATTTCGAACTCAGAAAACATAGCCTAAAATATAAAAATACTCAAAATACTCGATTTTTCGACTTTTTTGTTCTTTTTGACGCGTCATAACTTCGCCAAAACTCAAGCGATTTTGATCAAATTTGCATTTTCGTCAATGGTTTAGATCATACTTTGAATCTGCATCGAAAATTGTTTCATATAGGTCGTTTTTAATTTTTCGACTTTTTTGACCATTTTTGCATACTAACCCCTTACAAAAATCATAAAAAATCGAAAAGTTTTGAAATCGTAATTTTTTGACCCTAATCGATTTTGGGATTCAAAACTAACATTTTGCTTTTTATTTGAGGCGTTTTCGATGATTATTTTGCGAGATATCGCCAAAATCTGATTAGAACTGCCCAAAATCTAGTTTTTTCGATTTTATCATTTTTCTGTTAGCTTTGACAAGTCGAAACTTTGTCAAATCTTGTTCGATTTTAATAAAATGAACCTTTTTATTAGGGTCCGTTCTTCTGGTTAAATGCCACATTTAATAAAAATATTATCGATTTCGAACTCAGAAAACATAGCCTAAAATATAAAAATACTCAAAATACTCGATTTTTCGACATTTTTGTTCTTTTTGACGTGTCATAACTTCGCCAAAACTCAAGCGATTTTGATCAAATTTGCATTTTCGTCAATGTTTAGATCATACTTTGAATCTGCTTCGAAAATTGTTTCATATAGGTCGTTTTTAATTTTTCGACTTTTTTGACCATTTTTGCATACTATCCCCTTACAAAAATCATAAAAAAACGAAAAGTTTTGAAATCGTAATTTTTTGACCCTAATCGATTTTGGGATTCAAAACTAACATTCTGCTTTTTATTTGAGGCGTTTTCGATGATTATTTTGCGAGATATCGCCAAAATGTGAGTAGAACTGCCCAAAATCTATTTTTTTCGATTTTATCACTTTTCTGTTAGCTTTGACACGTCGTAACTTTGTCAAATCTTGTTCGATTTTAATAAAATGAACCTTTTTATTAGGGTCCGTTCTTCTGGTTAAATGCCACATTTAATAAAAATATTATCGATTTCGAACTCAGAAAACATAGCCTAAAATATAAAAATACTCAAAATACTCGATTTTTCGACATTTTTGTTCTTTTTGACGTGTCATAACTTCGCCAAAACTCAAGCGATTTTGATCAAATTTGCATTTTCGTCAATGGTTTAGATCATACTTTGAATCTGCTTCGAAAATTGTTTCATATAGGTCGTTTTTAATTTTTCGACTTTTTTGACCATTTTTGCATACTAACCCCTTACAAAAATCATAAAAAACCGAAAAGTTTTGAAATCGTAATTTTTTGATCCTAATCGATCTTGGGACTCAAAACTAACATTTAGCTTTTTATTTGAGGCGTTTTCAATGATTATTTTGCGAGATATCGCCAAAATGTGATTAGAACTGCCCAAAATCTAGATTTTTCGATTTTATCATTTTTCTGTTAGCTTTGACAAGTCGTAACTTTGTCAAATCTTGTTCGATTTTAATAAAATGAACCTTTTTATTAGGGTCCATTCTTCTGGTTAAATGCCACGTTTAATAAAAATTTTATCGATTGCGAACTCAGAAAACATAGCCTAAAATATAAAAATACTCAAAATACTCGATTTTTCGACATTTTTGTTCTTTTTGACGTGTCATAACTTCGCCAAACCTCAAGCGATTTTGATCAAATTTGCATTTTCGTCAATGGTTTAGATCATACTTTGAATCTGCATCGAAAATTCTTTCATATAGGTGGTTTTTAATTTTTCGACTTTTTTGACCATTTTTGCATACTAACCCCTTACAAAAATTATAAAAAATCGAAAAGTTTTGAAATCGTAATTTTTTGACCCTAATCGATTTTGGGACATAAAACTAACATTTTGCTTTTTATTTGAGGCGTTTTCGATGATTATTTTGCGAGATATCGCCAAAATGTGATTAGAACTGCCCAAAATCTAGTTTTTTCGATTTTATAATTTTTCTGTTAGCTTTGACACGTCGTAACTTTGTCAAATCTTGTTCGATTTTAATAAAATGAACCTTTTTATTAGGGTCCATTCTTCTGGTTAAATGCCACGTTTAATAAAAATTTTATCGATTGCGAACTCAGAAAACATAGCCTAAAATATAAAAATACTCAAAATACTCGATTTTTCGACATTTTTGTTCTTTTTGACGTGTCATAACTTCGCCAAAACTCAAGCGATTTTGATCAAATTTGCATTTTCGTCAATGGTTTAGATCATACTTTGAATCAGCATCGAAAATTGTTTCATATAGGTCGTTTTTAATTTTTCGACTTTTTTGACCATTTTTGCATACTAACCCCTTACAAAAATTATAAAAAATCGAAAAGTTTTGAAATCGTAATTTTTTGATCTTGGGACTCAAAACTAACATTCTGCTTTTTATTTGAGGCGTTTTCGATGATTATTTTGCGAGATATCGCCAAAATGTGATTAGAACTGCCCAAAATCTAGTTTTTTCGATTTTATCATTTTTCTGTTAGCTTTGACAAGTCGTAACTTTGTCAAATCTTGTTCGATTTTAATAAAATGAACCTTTTTATTAGGGTCCGTTCTTCTGGTTAAATGTCACATTTAATAAAAATATTATCGATTTCGAACTCAGAAAACATAGCCTAAAATATAAAAATACTCAAAATACTCGATTTTTCGACATTTTTGTTCTTTTTGACGTGTCATAACTTCGCCAAACCTCAAGCGATTTTGATCAAATTTGCATTTTCGTCAATGGTTTAGATCATACTTTGAATCTGCATCGAAAATTGTTTCATATAGGTGGTTTTTAATTTTTCGACTTTTTTGACCATTTTTGCATACTAACCCCTTACAAAAATTATAAAAAATCGAAAAGTTTTGAAATCGTAATTTTTTGACCCTAATCGATTTTGGGACATAAAACTAACATTTTGCTTTTTATTTGAGGCGTTTTCGATGATTATTTTGCGAGATATCGCCAAAATGTGATTAGAACTGCCCAAAATCTAGTTTTTTCGATTTTATAATTTTTCTGTTAGCTTTGACACGTCGTAACTTTGTCAAATCTTGTTCGATTTTAATAAAATGAACCTTTTTATTAGGTTCCATTCTTCTGGTTAAATGCCACGTTTAATAAAAATTTTATCGATTGCGAACTCAGAAAACATAGCCTAAAATATAAAAATACTCAAAATACTCGATTTTTCGACATTTTTGTTCTTTTTGACGTGTCATAACTTCGCCAAAACTCAAGCGATTTTGATCAAATTTGCATTTTCGTCAATGGTTTAGATCATACTTTGAATCAGCATCGAAAATTGTTTCATATAGGTCGTTTTTAATTTTTCGACTTTTTTGACCATTTTTGCATACTAACCCCTTACAAATATCATAAAAAACCGAAAAGTTTTGAAATCAGATATTTTTGACCCTAATCGATTTTGGGACTCAAAACTAACATTTAGCTTTTTATTTGAGGCGTTTTCGATGATTATTTTACGAGATATCGCCAAAATGTGATTAGAACTGCCAAAATCTAGATTTTTCGTTTTTATCATTTTTCTGTTAGCTTTGACAAGTCGTAACTTTGTCAAATCTTGTTCGATTTTAATAAAATGAACCTTTTTATTAGGGTCCGTTCTTCTGGTTAAATGCCACATTTAATAAAAATATTATCGATTTCGAACTCAGAAAACATAGCCTAAAATATAAAAATACTCAAAATACTCGATTTTTCGACATTTTTGTTCTTTTTGACGTGTCATAACTTCGCCAAACCTCAAGCGATTTTGATCAAATTTGCATTTTCGTCAATGGTTTAGATCATACTTTGAATCTGCATCGAAAATTGTTTCATATAGGTCGTTTTTAATTTTTCGACTTTTTTGACCATTTTTGCATACTAACCCCTTACAAAAATCCTAAAAAATCGAAAAGTTTTGAAATCGTAATTTTTTGATCCTAATCGATTTTGGGACTCAAAACTAACATTTTGCTTTTTATTTGAGGCGTTTTCGATGATTATTTTGCGAGATATCGCCAAAATGTGATTTGAACTGCCCAAAATCTAGTTTTTTCGATTTTATAATTTTTCTATTAGCTTTGACACGTCGTAACTTTGTCAAATCTTGTTCGATTTTAATAAAATGAACCTTTTTATTAGGGTCCATTCTTCTGGTTAAATGCCACATTTAATAAAAATATTATCGATTGCGAACTCAGGAAACATAGCCTAAAATATAAAAATACTCAAAATACTCGATTTTTCGACTTTTTTGTTCTTTTTGACGCGTCATAACTTCGCCAAAACTCAAGCGATTTTGATCAAATTTGCATTTTCGTCAATGGTTTAGATCATACTTTGAATCTGCATCGAAAATTGTTTCATATAGGTCGTTTTTAATTTTTCGACTTTTTTGACCATTTTTGCATACTAACCCCTTACAAAAATCCTAAAAAATCGAAAAGTTTTGAAATCGTAATTTTTTGATCCTAATCGATTTTGGGACTCAAAACTAACATTTTGCTTTTTATTTGAGGCGTTTTCGATGATTATTTTGCGAGATATCGCCAAAATGTGATTAGAACTGCCCAAAATCTAGTTTTTTCGATTTTATCATTTTTCTGTTAGCTTTGACACGTCGTAACTTTGTCAAATCTTGTTCGATTTTAATTTCTAGTTAATGCCACATTTAATAAAAGTATTTTCGAAACTGAGAAAATATAACCCTAATGACAAAAACTCTCACTTTTTGTCATTTTGCTTCTTTTTTAAATGCCAAAACTTTGCCAAAACTTAAGCGATTTTGCATAAAATCGAAATTTTTTCGATTTGAATTTATTAATCCTATTCGATTCTGAGACTCAACACTAGCTTTTTGATATTTATTTAATATATTTCCAATGAGTATTTATAAATAGTCATTTAAATTAAGAGTAATTAAAACACGTTTCCAAAGGGTGAAGCATATTAAAGAATAAGTTTGAGGGCCCCTTATGCCAATGCCAATGTCCAATGTCCATCGTCAAGTGGAGTAGCTCGACAAAAGCTGAACAAGCTCAAGTTCCACTTCACAGGCGGGTAGCTTGAAATGCTTACCTCGAGCACACATGCACATACACACACACACACATACACAGGCACATGGTCATACACACACATAGAGAGTGAGGCACACATTAAAGTAGGTTGCAAATGAGCGCCGTAACGTATGCAGCAGATTAGTAGGAAGTTGTCGCTATAACTGTCGCTTGCTTTGTGTACGTGTGTGTATGTATGAGTGTATATGTGTACTGGTCTGTTGGTGTGTGGTCATTGTATGACTCCTTTGAGCTACATAGTCGCCTCGGCGAACGCTGTCAATGGCAACAGTTCCGATGCATCGCCATTGCCATAGATTATTGCATAATTTCCTAACAAACGGACAACACACGTACACACATACACACACACACACACACTCAGGGAGAGACACACATATAGAGTTCATCCTGGTAGACAAAGTGGACATCATTTGCAAGTGAACCACAGCCAAGGGGCTATGTGGCCTTAGTAGCTGCGCCCCTCCATCCCCTCAACTAGGAGAGAAGCTGTTGCAGCATGGTGGAGGAGTTGCCAGAGGGATGATAGCTAATCTTGGCAACGATGATAAATTGTTAAAGTCTGCTGTGGGACGGATAGCTGACTATGCAACTCGTCCCGGGTTGGCCACAAGGCGTGGCTTGGTTGGGCAGCCAAATGCTCTCATTAAATTTAATTTGCGCTCGCTTTTAATTAAACGCGCACAATGCATCATTAAAAAATAGTTTGTGCCTGCTAATTTTTAGATGGCGATTTACATAATTCAATTAAAATTAAGTTATGAAACGGACGCACATTTCGGCTACATTGTCAGAGAGAGAACGGACAGAGAAAGAGAGGATGCCGTCAAGCGGAAGCGGCGAGATGAGGCGAGGGACAACAATCCGCTTTATTTTGACGACTCTTTGCTCACTTAGTTATGCAAATTATGCAAGTACTAAAGGGAGTGGGATAGACGAAGAAAGAGAGACAGTCGACGAACTGGGAAGTTAGAGATGGAGGGTTACAAAAGGAGAACTCCCCTAAAAGAGGGAAGCAGATAGGGTAGTTGGCTTTGTTTGTTGAGGCGGCAAAAATAAATAGTGCAAAAAGAGCGAATGACAACTGATTTGAGAACAAATCCAAGAGCGGGAGACGCAAACGAAGTGAGTGCAAAAGAGAGATAAGCATGTGCATGAAAGAGACAGAGAAAGAGAGAGAGAGCTACAAAAAAGAGTTGTGAATTTTGCACGCAATTCTGAACAATTTAATGAGGCGCTGTGCAATTTTCTTTAAATTGACAAGTGCATGTTAATAAGAGTGTGTGACAGTGACTGTATCAGAGTATGTAGCATATTGCACAGTGGTGAAAATAACTAAAAACTATTCTGAAAATTATTGCATTTTTTTACTTTCTGTTAAATACAGAAATATTCTATTGATGTAATATATTTAACGTGGATTGTTAATTATTTTGTACTTCATGGCAGTTGTTTAAGTAGCTATTCAAGTCACATAACAAAGGACAATATTATACAGTATGAGCTGAAATATTATCAAGTTCTCAACATTCTCAATCTTGTGTGACAATGCATTACTTTGAAGTGCTGCTAATAACAATAACAGTAACAAGTAAAAAGATCAACAGCAGAGCATGATGGACTCCGAGATACCCACTACATATCTATAGTACTAGAAAGATTAGTTTGCAATCTCCATAATATGTGAGAAACAATCAAAGTTTGCTAGTTTAGTTAGAGTGTATCTGATTCACAAATCTATCATGCCACTTCAACAATTTAGTACACGGTATCGATATCATCACAAAAAAGTGAAGGAAAAAAGAGAAGGCAACAGCACATATCTTTAATGAGTTTCTTGGTTTATGGCATCTCTCGGAATTGTTACAGCAAATCGCTGTCCACAAAGCCAACGGCATGTCCAGGCAGACAAGTTGACAGGCAACATACGGCACATACGGGATTCTGTATAGTGGCTGCTGCTGGAATCATTCCGGGTATCCCGGATAACGATGAGGGCCCTCTGCCACACGGTAATGACTGGGGCTTATCTCTGCTCCCCCATCTGCACCCAATTGTATTGGCTGTGGCAGTGGTTGTGGCAATGGTTGTGGCAATGGTTGTGGCAGTGGCAGGCGACACAATTTACACTACATTGACAATCAAAATACGAGTACAAGGACCAACAGTAACAAGCAACAGCAACGCACTCAATTATTTTTATTGTCTTACACACGCTCAACAAATTTGGCAGCATTAACACAGCGCATGCAGACTGCCTCATCCTCATCCGGCATCCACATCCACATTCGAACCCATCCCATCCCTTGTGCTCAATGTCCCTTCTTTGCCACATGGCCAGCCAGCATTTCCACCCGATCCATCCGACATATTGTTGATGCCAATCAATCAGTGAAATGGTCGGACCCCAAAACTTTGCCTCGAAAAATACGCTTTAATGGATTTCTTGTTGCCACACAATTGCGCAAATTTCATTACATCAAGCGAGGGCTGCCAAAAAGCAGCAACAACAACAATTTCAAAAAGTTTTACACAACTTTTTTCATACAGTCGTGGAACGGAATTAAAGTTAAAGTTGAAATTGGAAATGGGACTGGGATTGGGACTGGAACTGAAACTGGGAATGCGGCTGTGAAAGCGAATGCCATGTACCACGTTGCGTATGAGTGATCCACAATATTTGACTACACGCAGCTAATACTTAATACCTGTATATATACAGCTATATAGCTAGAGCGTTAGAGCGAACATATATCTCATTCTATCTCTCTCATTCAATCCATCTCTTTCGTTCCGTTCTGTGTTGCTGTTGCCACCAGCTGGTGGCAGCTGCAGCTGAAGTGAAAGTTGACAACGCGGCATCAGCAGAAATTTTGCGCTTTGAGCTCACGTCGTTGACAACGCACAATTCGATGTTGTTGTTAGAGTGATTGTTGTTGTTGTTGTTGGTAGCGCTAAAAGCAAATGCCTGGCAACAAATGCAAAAGGTGGCAGCACACATAAATAAAATATTGGGCCCGCCAGCTGCCAGCCAGCCCTCAAATACATAAATTTAAATTTCTTTCTTTTTTTTTTTGTTGGCCACACGACATGTTTCTCGCTAGTTGTCGTTGTTATTGTTGTTGTTGTTGTTGTTGCTGGGGAAAAGTTAGTCAGCAAAAATTGCAAAGCGATAGGGCAGAATGTTGGGCCACTGGTTGGTGGCAGCTGGGTGTGGCAAGCGGCAACAATGTGGCGCTCACAAACCGGACAGTAAACAGCTGCAGCTGCTGGCAATTTTCGTTAGCCCAACTTGTAGTTTTTGGCGTGTTTTCTTAGCCATTTTGAGATCTCTCACAAATTGTTGGCAAATAGTTGTGCAACATTAGCAGACAATGAGCAAATACAGCTGCACTCACACACACGAATATATATACATATACATATATACACCCACACATACAAAGATAAAATTAATTAAAGCTTCTTGAACTTTTGTCTTCAGCTTGGTGCCGCCAGGTGGCTCCCTTGGCGGTCGGTTGACGTTTCTGCCTCTGATTCCGCCGTTGATGGCTGCCAACTAATTGTGAAATTAATGGCCAGTCTGCGTGAACTCAAACAATGTCCAAAAGCAAACGACCATGCCCCCCACACTCACACCCACAACTACACACATACATACATATACTTGAACAAATACTATGACAAATTCGCTCAACTGCTTTGAGCGTCCAATGGGAAACGAAGTTTGAATCAAGTCGCGAAAGTTGCCAAATGGCAATTAGCATGGCAAGTGGAATCAAATGGAGAACGGGTATAATACAATTGTCAGTCACTGTATGAGTGTGTGTGTGTGTTTGTCTATGTATTGAAAGGAATCTCTTGAATCAAATGGAAAACGAGCCAGCAAACGGCACAAAAATTGCAGTTTGAGAGTTCTGAATAAGTCAAAACTGGAATAATTTTCAAATTCGTTTAACTATTTTCAATTTTTGACATTTACCGAAAACATCAATATGAAATGGATTTTTTGTGGTTCCTATATTTCCTATATGTCCTATATGTCGTTTAACTATTTTCAATTTTTGACATTTACCGAAAACATCAATATGAAATGGATTTTTTGTGGTTCCTATATTTCCTATATGTCCATAACTTTGGCAAAAGTTCATCGATTTTCCGACAAGTTCCGACATTTACAACAAGACTTTATTCAAAAATTAGGAAATTTAAGATCATCATTTTAGAACCCTCCCAACAAGACATCATCTAAAGGCAAAATTGTCTTTTTAAACATCTCCTTAAACTTTCATATCAAAACTCAACCGATTTTCCAGTTTAGTATCGTTTTCTTCAACATCCTGTGTGCACTCGGCATGTAAAAATGCAAATTTCCAACTTACGTTAAGAATAATGGGAAAACAATCGAGATTTCGCAGAGGAAGTAAGAATGCCGGCAGCCTCATTTAATTTCATTGCAGTTAAGCATCTCGTGATATCCATAATACATCCTTAATTAGCACAAATTCAATGCGTTCTAAATTACAAATTTGTTAACATTAAAATTACAACAATGAGGCAAGAGACAATCATCAGGACGAAAGCAGAGGCAGAGATAGAAACAGAGCCGAGCAACGAGTTGAGGAGAAAAAAGTGAGGGAGTCTCTCTTACTCTCTCTCTCTTTCTCTATCTGTCTCTCTGTGTCTGGCTCTCTCTCTCTCTCTCTCTCTCTCTCTCTCTCTCTCTCTCTCTCTCTCTCTCTCTCTCTCTCTCTCTCTCTCTCTCTCTCTCTCTCTCTCTCTCTCTCTCTCTCTCTCTCTCTCTCTCTCTCTTTGTGTGACAGAGGGTAACGTGTATATTGTGATTGTGTCCAGTTAGTAAATCCATAGAACAAAGGAGTGGAGCCAACAGAAAGTGATTACAAATGGAAAGCAACGCAATGAGAGCAATGCCAACAATGCCAACGATGCTGGCAATGCCATGAACCAAGGGACGAGGCCACCACTCTGCTATGTTCTGCTCTACGCGTCGAGGAAGTGCGCCTTATGCCATGAGCACTAATTACGCCGGGTTCACACACAAAATATCAACGGTAACGCCAACTCCAGCTACAGTTCCTGCTCCTGCTCCCAGCTCCTGCTCCCAGCTCCAGCCTCAGCTTCAACTCCGGTGGCAGGGGCAGCAAGGAGTGTCAACTGTGGCGACATTAACAGTGGCTCTGGCGCAACGGAAGCTGGCGTAGACTTGACTTGGCTAACAAAGCAACAATGCAACAACAACAACAACATCATCAACAGATAGAACAGCTCTTAGAGTTGCAAAAAAAATCAAATAAAGCTTTAAAAAAACAGAAAACACAACACAAAATTCGCAGGAAGAAAGCAAGAAACAGAAAACATGATTAAAGAATTTGCACTGCTGCGATTTTTCTTCGTTTTGCCAATTTTTCTGTGCATTTCCATAAGCCGGAAACCATAAAGAAGCAATTCCTTATTAAAACTGCAACACAAAGAAGTTGAGAATGCATTCACTACAAAAGAAATGGTTATATTCGTTATGCAAAAGTGTGCTGGGAACAATATACTACTATATGTTGTATAAACTCTCTGCATAAATACAAAACAAATGAACTATTGGCAGAGTTTCAAAGTAGATATATATTTCACAAGGATACCCTAACCCAGGTGAATACCTCATACTTACAAAGTGTTCGAACGAAGAATGGTGGTAAAGATGTGTGAAGAGAGTTACGTAGTCGCATAATCCATATCGATAATGCTCACAACAGCCACAAGTAACTGCCTTGCCGGCAAACGTGACCAAGACACACACATGTATACACTTACAGACAGGATATGGCAATAGTCACATACTCATTGCGAATGCGAAGCAAATGACATGCAAATAAATGAGAACAAAAGCATAAACGAATGGCCTGAACTGTGGCTGCGACTGCAGAGTCCTCAGTCAGCACAGGCCGGAATCGGTTGAATATATAGAGACCGAGTCTGGAGTTGCCTTCGTCGTGGCAAATGGCAAATGGCAAACGAGCCGCATAATTTTTGCTGGCTGCACTTTGCGGCCAAGTCGGCAGGATGCAACTGCACAGCTCCTTCTCTCGCTTTAATGAACTATGAAATGGCCAAATGAATGGCATATTAATAAGATGTCGGCTTTCAGTGGCACTTCTGCACTCCATTGATATCTGGTCATAAATCAAGGTGCTTCGGCTCATTTGTAAGTCGCTGCTATCGTACTCCCCCTTCTGCTCGTAATTTCTTTTTCTCCTCTCAATATACACTGTGCGCTCATAAGTAGGCAACACAATTTCATTTATGCTACTGTCCCATATAAAAATTGCCTAGACAAAAACCATAAATAAGAGAAATGCTGCCAACTCCCACAGACTGCCATGGGTATACGGCTCAGACGGACAGTCTCGACTCGACTTACATGGGGGATGGGGGATTGGGGATGTAGCTCTCTTGTGCCGTGTGCTGATTAATGTCGTTTGTTTACATGTGCCGTGTATCCACTAATGGAATTCGCATGTTGGGACATGACTGATTATGTACACATTAGACGACTGATTTGCAATTCCAAGTGTGTCAGCGAGTGTCAGTCTATATACGCATACCTACATGTACATATGTGGGTGCGTGTAGGTGTATGTATCATGTCCTTCGCGCCGTCACCTCAAACGCTGTGACAAAGCACAACTTTTCAGTATGATGTCCTAGAAAACATTGTCTGTCTTGTTGTGTACTAAGCAAAACGCACACACACATACGTTGAGAGTGTGTGCAAGTGTGCGTGTGTGTGTCACTCTATGTGAACGGCACGTGTCCTGCGTCAGTCTGCTAAAGGACTTGGCCTGACTAAGCATATTACCGAGAAGTCTTCGTGCCGAGCTACGCTAATTGCCAGACGCTTTGTCCTGCTCGACTTGCTAAAGCAATTTTCCGTGCTCGATAATTTGCTTAAGGCTAAAGGATGCGCCTCTAATTATGCCTAGCATATTCTTAAATTGCTTAATAAACATGCGACTCTGTATGCAGCTATAACACACACACACACACACACACACATTCACACAGCCACACATCCACATTGAAAATGAAATCCCAAAAAAAAAAAAAAAGAAATTTTAATTAATTTCAATGTATACTCAAGCATTGAAAATATAAATGAAACCGGTGCAAAATGAAAATTCTTAATACGTTTTAAATGCTATAAAATGGAATTTTCATTAAAATATACAAATATATATACATATAAATATGTTGTGCTGCGGTGCGTATACGTTATTTAGGTTTAGCAGGTTATATGCTTGCTTTTATCCAATTTGCGGCATCAATTTTGCCAAACCAATTCCGAAACGACAAACTCAATAAATTCTCAAGCAAAAATACAAAAAAAAAAAGAAAATTCAAATTTTGATTTTTGTATTTTATTTATTTTTGTGCTCAAAAGCAGATGCGGAAATTGCAAGTCTAATATTTTCCGTTAAAAGTTCCTTTGCCTTGTTATATGCATGCTACGCATCTGTATTGGTGTGTGTGTGTCTTCTGGCTGTTTGCCATTTATACGTATGAATATGTATATACAAATATGATATATGTATATATATATATATATCATAGGTGTATTGGTGCAGGTTGAGCTCAACGCCAATTTTAGAACTATACAAAGCGTGACTTTAGTTGGCTCTGGTGTCATTTCCGGCTTAATTGAGCATGTAACAAGTGAAGCTTTTGCTTTTAGCCACAAAAACATATACATATACATGTGCATGTAGTGATAGGGATATGCAAACATAACTGTTGGCTTGTCTGTTGGCTGCTGCACGCACATCCTGCTATATCCTGGCAGCCATTGGCTTCATTTGCCAAAAACATGTGCGACGCGCAAAATATGTGTGTTCATGTGATATGTTATATATCAGCTTGAGGCTAACTACCACAAACACAAACACACACACACACACACACACACACACACACACACACACAGCAACATACAGTCTCCATTTGTGTTAAGCCACAGACAATATTTGGGCAAAAGTACAACCAACTAATTGTAAGCCAAAATTATAGCTTTGAGCTGTCAGAAAGCAGCTCTTGGCCAGATTTGAGCCAGATCATCAACCAGCTTGGCTCAATGGGATTTCATGTTGACTGTTTTCATTGCCGTTTCTCTTGGCACAAAAAAAGGGAAATCAATCAATTTCCTGCGTAGACTTGCCAATTTAGTGGATTTTTCATCACGTACCTGCAAATAAAAGGCGAGACACAGAAACACAATGAAAATAGTTTAACAATAGACTTGACACCTGACTGATTAAATGAGGCTCAAAATAACATGAATCGAAGGTATAATTTAATGCGATTGTACAACAAGTATTCATATATTATATATACACTTGATACCTTTTCAGTAGTTACTTTTGTTGAAATCAGCTTTAAAAGTATTTGTTTTCATATACTTATTTGGCAATATGCTTTATGGCTTAGAAGAAGCATAATAAACACTGCGAATCCATACAGATTGGCTATCAAAGCCGTTGGCCAAGTTGACAAGTTGCCGCTGAGCTTCAGCTTCAGCTTCAACATGAGTCCTTTGGGGGAACGCCAAAGGACTTTGCAGTTGCTCGTGCGTGTCGACAAGAATTTCAATTTGCAAACAATAAATTTGAGCAGCCAGTGGCTGGAGTGAGAGGGGGGAGCGTATCAGAGGTCCAAACACACTTTATTAGAGAACAAAAATATTAGATATATTTTGGTATTGTGCTTAGCATCGAGTTGCAAGTGACAGTTTGGCAGCTGTCAATGCCTTTGATTTGATTTTGCATTGTCATTTGAATTTACTTTGTGTCCTGGGAAAGTCGACGATGGCGACTTTTTAATATGGATTCGATTACCCACTGTTTGAATTGGCTTTAAACTGATTTCTGATTTCATTCCCTCTTCGTTTTACATTCATAAGTGCCCAGTCTCCTCTCTGCCACTCCACTTCTCTCTCTCTCTATCTCTATCTCTCTCTCTCCTCTTCCTCTGCTTTACAAGCAAACGGATGTGCAAAACAAAAAAAGGAAATGAATCAATTTCCGTGTGGCAGACCATTAAAAACTACAAAGCACTTGAAAGCAACATCCAAAACATGGCAAACAGAGAAAGAAAAATAACAAAGCTACTGAAAATAAAAAATGGTCCATACAAAATGGCGCCCTTTTAAGCCATGTTGCAGTTGTTGCAGCTGCTGTTGATTGTGTTGCCATAACGGTAACTGCACGAAATGCAATTATAAGAAAAGATTTAGTTTCAATTCTATAAATGATCAATAATTTAGCATAGCCAAAGAAACATACACAGATATATGGTATATACTGTATGGTATCTGGAATATCGTACATGGTATACGGTCCCTTTAGACCACCCAAGGAGTGGTAGAAAACGCTTTATCGTAAATATCATCTAATTGTAAAAAATTATATATAATTTCTTTCATTTCTCATTCCCTTTTTCATAATATTTACTTATTATCTTTAGATAGATAGATTGTAAATTATGAATTTAAAATAAAAAAAAAAAATGGTATACGGTTTATGGTATATACAGACTTGGGGTATATGGATTGTCGAAGAATAAGGTCTCAAACCAAATAAGTAGGCTTTCAATCGAAGTATGATTTTATTTGCTTGTAAATTATTGATTTTGAAATCAATTTATTTGAAAATGTTTCAATTCTTGCAAGTGGCTGCCTATGTGGCATTAATATATGAAACTAAAATTGCATATAAAACGGTAACGAAAATCATAGAAATTTGTAGTTTTTTTAAGGTAAGCTGCCAAATAATTTTAAATATTTCTTAACAAAATTGTGTTCACAGTATGATACATTGGACTCTTTGAATCTACTTGAAACCAGCAGCAAATTTCTCTGTTATTCCTTTTTGGCCATAGGTGTAATATGTGTAAGTAGGTCCAGAGTATCTAGTAGTAAAAGTTAAAGTAATACCCATGGCATAGACCTCTAGGACATTTACAAAGTCTTGGTTATTCCTCTCGTATTGCCAGTTCAAATTGGCGGAGATTCTTCGAATAACCATCGAGTTCTTTATGTATTGCTGTGGATATGAAACGGACTTCGAAACTAAAATACGTACAACCTATGGACCCATTGTTGGGGAAACCCTATCCCGGATTGGCATCACACTGGTCATCTATAGATACTATAAGTATATGCCGCAAAAGATGAAAAAAACCCCTGAACTTGCTGAAGACAAAAAGACCGATTAAAAGATCTATATAATTATATTTGACAAATGTATAATTAAAATAAAAATATTGGAGGATGCAGTCCCGTACTTGTCTCTCCATTCGGATGGTGTGATAAATTGTTGTAAATTATATAAATAACGTAAATGAAACCAAGTTCAATAGCTGTAGAGATATGTATGTAAGATAACGGTGCAATTAGTTTAGGTGGATAACTTACACATAGTCAGCATCGAGATCATAATATTGGTGAGGGCTTCAATGGCATCGCCCAAGATTACTTCGCACAACCAACAGAGCAAAAAGAATATATCGATGACTATGCCACCCAAGCACCAAATTAACCAGAAGATCAGCAATTTCGGCTTATGCTAAACGGAACTCAACTCGGAACTATTCTAAATAATTGTTATTCATTTCTACATACCCAGACAATGCCAATCACCATTAGAGTTGAGACTACAATCCAGACGTTGATCAGCGCCAGATAGGACCAGAACATATGGGGCTTCACCTCATAGTCGTAGAGCGCAGCAATGCAATGCTGATCGATGATCACTGTGGCAAAGATGCATGCTGTGGACAGGGCAGCACTGTCACTTGCCACATTGGCCACATTTGCCACATTGGCCTGTTGCGGCTCTAAGGAGTCGGACTCTTTGCGGCGACAGAATATGCAAATGATGAGCAGCTCAAAGAGCAGGGCTCCAATGATATCCATGGTGGCAATGGCCAAGCCGAAGCCATTTAATGCGCCCAACATCCTGCCTGCCTAGATTACTATTTGTGATTATGATTTATTATTTTTATTATTATTCGTCGCTTTTCCTTGTGACAGTAAAGAAAAAAAAACAGAATCTTAAAGTTGAAACTGTTCGCAAAGATTTTATAACACCCAAGGGAAGCTGAAACAAGTTGAATGCGTGGAAAATGCTCGCGAAAAAATGAAGGAAAAATATATAAATTATATTTGACATCCTTGAAGCAAACCAGAGGAGTGTGTGTTAGTGTGTGTGTTAGTGTGTGTGTGTGTTTAGTCGCCGCACGTATTTCATCAGTGGCGGCATTATAAGTATATGCATAACATATACATGAATACATTTGTATGTGTATATGTACATATGGGTGTGTGTATGTGTGTGTGTTTGTGTATGTGTATGTGTATGTGTGTAAATATGCACACATTTTTTGCATAAATAGACAAGAGACAAGTCAGGGCCGGTGTCCGCAACTCGCGCGAGTTCACAACTGTCAACTGCGAGTTGCTGTTTCCGCTTCCGTTTCACTTCGTATATTTCATTTTCTGCTGCTGCTTCTCTGCTCTGCAAATTATTTTAAAAGGATTTTTGTTTAAGCATTGACACAGTGCATGTCTGAGAGTGTGCATATGTGTGTATATTAATATGTTAATATTAAAGCACTTGGCGGCTAGACAAATACAAGACAGAAAAACTAAATGCACTTTACTTTACATGGCGTAAAACCACTATTCATATAACATTTAAATATTCAGTAAATTTCATTTAAGAACTTGCATGTATAACCTGTAATGTTTACAAATAAGACAATAGAATGTATGTTATTTAATAAATTTTAGTTTTATTTTATGGAAAAAAAGAAAATTATAAATTTTTATTTTTAATGCTAAAATAGTAATAATTATAATTGTATCACAATTTATAAAGTCACTTAAATAATATACATGATAAATAATTGAATTTACTTAATAAGTGTTTCAGTTCAGCTCCCATTAATATTTATGCTAAAAATTATTGAATTCATAAGCTCGACGAGTTTGACTTCCGCAGCCACAAAACTCGGATGTTTGCTGGGCAGAATAATCCTTAATTCCTTCCTCTCCGCCACAATTGCACTCCTTACAGGCAGATAGTGCCAAGTAGAACTGATAGATGGTGAAAGCAAAAACAGTTTCGACAACTGCAAGGAAGAAATGAAATAAAAATGATGTGATAAATATGAGTACATATCATACTTAAGCCCAGGCAGAGTATAAAACAATTCTTTACGACTCCAGACTGAAATGCGGTGTTGCTTAAAAATGCATAAATAATCAGCAAAAATTCAACGAAAATCCCAAAACAGGAAAACATGAGCCAATATCTCACCAACTGACGATTTCGCTATAACCGATTTCATATAGCAGATATCGGACAATATGTATATATAGAACTTACAGCATGAATCCCATTGATGAGCAGAATAATCAAAGTTAGCCAAAAGAGTCCAAAGCAAATGCCAAATATTGTAAGCCAGCTCAACTGATGAGGATTGGTAACAACTTGAGGGTGAAGAGAGGGAAGAGAGTAGACCATTTACTACTTACATGGCTGAAGATCAGACAAAGACAGAGTACGGTGAAGAGCACACAACACAACAGATCAAAAGTGGCGATGGCATAGGAGCAGTACAAAAGTTTATTATCATCCTCCATCACAAATTAGTAGTTTCTATGAAATTTAACTGAATTATAGTAGAATCTAGACCTACTTATAGAACTATATTTGTATATCGGGTCGATATCTAAGCTGGCGGTAATCGTGCAAACTTTGTGCCCCACTTCATCTTTCGCTGCAACTGTTTCCTGGCAGCCTTCACCTGTCTCCTGTATATTCTGTTCAAGCGGAGCTGCTCCTTGCGCACAGTGTCACTATTGCTGGGATCATCTTCAACATCCATCTGGCTGCAGCCTGCTGAGTTTCTGACTGGCAGCCACTGTTCCTTTTCAATCGTGTCCAGATAGAGCAGGTAAACTATATAGACGAATGTCATTTCCACAGCTAAATTAAAACCTTTACTTTGAATATGCATGGATTAATACTGCCGAGTCTCACCCAAACCCACAAATGGCATCACTGTAACCTTCATGCCCTCCCAGTTGATGGTTATGGCCAGTGTCAAGCCATAGAGCAGCAACAGAGCATCCAGCATTATGCCCAGACAGGTCACCACCAACCAGTAGCGAATGAAGGCCAAACGCCTCATATAGATTCCCAGGAATAGTATGATGATAATGGCAACCCAGATTATGGAGAAGATGAGGCATATCAGAGATGTCCAGTGTTTCTGGAGGGCGCAACTCTCTCAGTTCAATCATAGTCGAAAATTAAACTTAAATACTTTACTTACGTGCTCCACATAGAGCTTGGTGGAGACACTGGCAAATAACATGGCCGATAGGAGCTCCAGTATGGCAATCGCATAGCTGCAAATGACCAAATATCCATCTGATTTGCTGTCCATCGTCGAGTCCAGAGTTCAGCAGGCAGGACTAAAGCAATTGTTGAATTATGGGGCAGAGTTGTTCACTAAATCAAAGCTATAATGATGATAAGCACGTAGTTTCAATAGAAACCCATTCGGAATGGGGGGAGAGGGATGCTTTTGCTGCTTGTTAATCAACGCCATTTGATTGCCAACTGCCAGCACAGTGGGACAATTTCAATGAAGATAACATCAAATGAACGGAATCAGTATGAACTTTTCCTTTGGCAATTTGATTGACAATCGTCCCACTGTGCATAGGCTCTGCAGCTTTGCGACAAATCCTACATTCTCTGTCCTTTTGGCCATCTTTCATTTACGGCATTTGTTTTGTCAGCTGCCATCTCATCGTCGCTTGGAGATTAGATTTTGCGCCATTGACAACGTGACTCTTGCAAGTCCCAGTTCGTGATGTCCCCCAATAGAGCAAAACAAAAAAAAAAAAAAAAAAAAAAAAAAAAATCAGAAACTATCTAACTCAATTATTATTATTGTTTATTCTGGCAGATGCGAATTGATTTTGGCATCGGTGTTAGCCCATAAATAGAAATCTCCTTCAATTGCCAATGGGAATAAGTTCTCATTCGATTTAGACGAAAATTTCCTATATTGTTTATGAGATGTGTGAAAGAATATTAAATGAAATATCAACAAAATTAAAAATTATGATTTAGTTTTCTTCCTGCTCTCTTGCTGTCTCTTTTTCCTTCTCTTTTGCTTCTCTTCGCATTCTCCTTTTGTGCTCAACAAACAGAGTTCTAGTTCCTTGAGATTGGGGTGGTCCAGTCTCGTCAATATCCTTCATAGTCTTCTCATTTTCCAAACAGGATCGCAAACTATCGCAGTACTTGTAGACAATGAATATTCCAATCCACTCAGAAACTGATAATACCACAAATATAAGAAATGTTCATCTCTTTCATCATATTTCGATATTCTTACCGATTCCCAGATAGACGACAGTATATTGTAAAATGATACTCCAATCTATATAATCAGAGACAGAAATAATCCAAATGAAGAGGCATATATCCAGAACAGTTCCAACAGCCGTGAAGCACAACCAGCCAATAATAAGCCGATAGTAGCTCTATAATTTCAAAGAACCGCATTAAAACATTGAGAATTATTTGACAACAGATCTTTATATATATATATACCTTCCACAGACCCACAATTAGTAATATAGCCATAAGTATCCAGAATGCTGCACCAACCAGAGCAAGAACCGAGTAAGGATCAGGCTGTGAGTGAATTTATGAGGAATACATTTTTTACCAAAATATCAGATATACTCACATCCTTAGAAACTGAAATTAATCTATTAATGAAATAGAATAATGACTGTGCTAAATCAAGTATTGCAATAAAAAAACATATTTTCAAGAGACGATTACAAATAATATCTGGAAAGCGATATTGCCTTCGACCGCCGCCTTCTCCTTTCTCTGGGTCTTCCATTCAAAAAACTATTTTGCCGATTCTTCAGAATTAGGTTAGTTTCCGGAAATATATATATGTATTTAAATTAATGTAGTTTGCTAGCCTACTTGGCATAACTTAATAGAAGCCAGATTTCTTGGCCGACTTCTTTTTCTTTTTTTCGGCTTTCTTCTTCTCTCTCTGGCTCTCTGCTCAGTAGAATAATATATATATTATATAGTACCACATTTTTTGAATATACATACCCTTGCAAGCCTTTGGATCCTTTAACTTCTTTCTTTTTGATCCTTTTTCTGTTTCGAACACGTCATATCGGCATGCATCCATTTCCAAGTAGTAGACATAAACAATATATATAAAAACACTTTCGATACCTACAATGATTCAATGCTGAAGTTACGATTTCAAACCCTAATTGCTTCACTCACATATTCCAATAAATACAATCATAAACTTATTTAAGTATTCCCAACTAATATTCATAGTTGAACAAACTCCCCAAATTAGAAATGCAATGTCCGCAATATAACCGAGAATTGAGAAAATAAGCCAGATTCGAACAAAGGCAGGATATCTCTATAAATCTTACATAAATTAATGTCTCTATGTGTTGATATAGTCCCAGTACCTTTATTAGGCCCACCAACAACACAAGGACCATTAATACCCAAAATATAGACCCACATAGTGCCAATATGGAGTACACGTTGACCTGTTTGCTGATGTGTTTGAATAACAGCCTGAATTTAAAATTTCACTTACGTTGATGATCAATGAAATTGTTGCCTGGACCACAAAGAATACTCCATGAACTAAATCCAATAGGGCAATGAAAACGCACACTATTAATAAATGGTTTTTCATAAATTTCGCAATTGCTCCATTGCCTTCAGATTTATCCCTACTATATGAGCTCTTTTTCTTTTTTGCAGACATTTTTCAATTGAGTTTATCTTAATAATTGTATAATTTAAATGAGTGTTTCAACACAGCATATTTGATTCTTTTTTGTCGTTATAAATTTGAATTTAACATTCTGTTAATAACATTCCCATTTTCTGTTGTTTTTAAAACGATGTGGCAACTCCTCGAAGAAAATAACTGCATGGTAACACTGACCTAATAGCATATGATTGTACGGAGAACTAAATAGTGAGAGTTGCTCCAGGAGAAAAAAGTAATTGAAGTGTGCTAAGTACTGTTCAGTCATTAAATAAATTAAATTATTAATTGAAGACATGCCCATCATTATCAAAACGTAAGTAATTCGTTCTAATTCCAATTAAAATAGCATTCCTTAGCACAAAGTTGTTTGATAAATACTGCGGTGTTGCTTAAGTGTTGGTAAAGTTCGCGCCATTTTTCGGTTTAGTTGCGATTTCACAACACTCTGAAATCAGCTGCTTAACAAATTGTGATTTAGTGATAGTTGTTTGACAAGAACGGAGTCTTACAATGGGTCCTCCAAAGAAATCGAAAAAAGACCGGGGAGCCGGAGATAAATTTGGTAAGCATTAGATAAACAATGTGAACAGTGTTGTTTGCTAAAATCGCAACGATACCACAGTGAAAAAGAGGCGAGCTGAGGATGAAGCATACACTCAACTTGTGGAGGACAATGACAGTTTGGATAATGCCAACGAATTGGACGGGATGCCGGCTGTTGCTGCCAGGAACGCAGAAAACAACGATGACAATGTCAAATCGGATGAGTACGGTGCCAAAGACTACCGCTTCCAAATGGCATTACGCCCGGATCACGATAACCGGCCCCTTTGGGTAGCACCCAACGGACACGTGTTTCTCGAGTCCTTTTCACCCGTGTACAAGCACGCCCACGACTTTCTCATTGCCATTTCGGAACCAGTATGTCGTCCCGAGCATATCCATGAGTACAAACTGACCCCTTACAGTTTGTACGCGGCTGTATCTGTGGGCCTGCAGACCCACGACATTTTGGAGTATCTGAAGCGGTTGAGCAAGACCAGCATTCCGGAGGGTATATTGGAGTTCATAAGCCTGTGTACGCTCTCCTACGGCAAAGTGAAACTTGTGCTGAAACACAACAAATACTTCATTGAGTCTCCTCATCCCGATGTACTTCAGAAACTGCTAAAGGATCCGGTTATTCAGAAATGCCGCATTGTTCGCAGCGAAGGAGAGGAGTTCATAGAGGGTACTCTCGAAGGCAAGGCCATCACACAGTTTGGCACCAAAGTGCCAGAGGCAGGAGATAATGGAGCTAGTACTTCGGCGGCAGCTGGAGCTGCTGCAGGCGCAGACGGAGCAGTTGTACCCACTGATATAACAGACTTCTATGAGAAAATCGACAAGGAGGAGGATGACGAGGAAGAGTCCACACTCAAGACCGTGTCCTTTGAGGTGGCCCAGGAGAAGATTGAGGTGATACAGAAGCGTTGTATTGAGATCGAGTATCCGCTGCTGGCAGAATACGATTTTCGCAACGATACCCACAACCCGGACATCAACATTGACCTGAAGCCAGCGGCTGTTCTGCGTCCCTATCAGGAGAAGAGTTTGCGCAAGATGTTTGGCAACGGACGTGCCCGCTCTGGTGTCATTGTCTTGCCTTGCGGTGCTGGCAAATCCTTGGTGGGCGTCACCGCCTGCTGCACGGTCCGTAAGCGCGCCTTGGTCCTGTGCAACAGCGGTGTCTCCGTGGAGCAGTGGAAGCAACAGTTCAAAATGTGGTCGACGGCGGATGACAGCATGATTTGTCGTTTCACCTCCGAGGCCAAGGATAAGCCCATGGGTTGCGGCATTCTGGTCACAACATACTCGATGATAACACATACCCAGAAACGTTCCTGGGAGGCGGAGCAAACCATGCGTTGGCTGCAAGAGCAGGAATGGGGCATAATGGTGCTGGATGAGGTGCACACTATACCAGCCAAGATGTTCCGACGTGTCCTCACTATTGTGCAATCTCACTGCAAACTGGGCCTTACTGCCACCCTGCTGCGTGAGGATGACAAAATTGCGGATCTGAATTTCCTGATTGGTCCCAAGCTGTATGAAGCCAATTGGTTGGAGCTGCAGAAGAAGGGCTTCATTGCCCGCGTCCAATGTGCCGAAGTATGGTGTCCAATGTCGCCAGAGTTCTATCGGGAATATCTGACAATCAAAACGTCTAAGAAGATGCTGCTCTATGTGATGAATCCTTCCAAGTTCCGCAGCTGCCAGTATCTGATCAAATACCATGAGCAGCGTGGTGACAAGACTATCGTCTTCTCAGATAACGTCTTTGCTCTCAAGCACTACGCCATCAAGATGAACAAACCCTTCATCTATGGCCCCACATCTCAGAATGAACGTATTCAAATTCTCCAGAATTTCAAGTTTAACGCAAAGGTAAAGAGCGTTAAAGGAAGATATTTTACATATGTGAAATACTGATGAACAATTTATCCGTAGGTCAATACCATTTTTGTGTCCAAAGTGGCTGACACCAGTTTCGATTTGCCTGAGGCGAATGTGCTCATCCAGATCTCGTCGCATGGCGGTTCCCGTCGCCAGGAGGCACAGCGTTTGGGTCGTATTCTGCGTGCCAAAAAGGGAGCCATTGCCGAGGAGTACAATGCCTTCTTCTACACCCTTGTTTCGCAGGACACCATGGAGATGAGTTACTCGCGAAAGCGACAGCGTTTCCTTGTGAATCAGGGCTACAGCTATAAGGTTATCACTCGACTCAAGGGCATGGATACCGAAACGGATCTGATGTACAATACACAAGAGGAGCAGGGCCATCTGCTGCAGTTGGTACTCTCTGCATCCGACTTGGATTGTGAAGATGAAAAGATTCCCGGAGAGCCGAATTATCGCCCCAGCACCACAAAGCGTGTGGGCACCATCAGTTCCATGTCTGGTGGTGATGATGCCATCTACTATGAGCAGCGCCGCAAGAACACCGGAAACGTGCATCCGCTCTTTAAGAAGTTTAGAGGATAAGCATCGAATTATTTATACCCTGCGTAATTCAATATATTATAAACATATGTAATTTGTAGTTTTCGCGATATCCTTGATTTTGTGACTTTGTCATAATTTTTTTGAAATCTAAAAAAAATACTACTTTCAAAATATATTTTCCATAAAAAAAATTATATAATATTTTTAGAATTTCGCCAAACATCACAAAATGTCCTGTCAAAGAACTCGCAGATGACCGAGTTTTGTGAAAGCGGTTAGAGTTTATAAAAAAAATATTTGTCTAGACTTCCTATATATAGTAGTAATTCTTAAAATATAAAAAGATATATATGATATATGCCTTGCAGTAAAGGAGCTGGTGCTGGCAGTGGAGAGTGGGCGATAATTGAGCTACAAGGCGACCTGGAGGTGCGCAGCAATCAAAACATGCATGATCAGTTCATCGGTGATCTGTACTACAACAAATATGGGCAACCAGTAAGTTATAGATATACAGTAAGAGATAATAATACTCCAAATATATATCTCTTTTAGATACTCATCATAGGTCATCACATCCTGCAGGGACGCGAGCAAAAGCTGGAGAAGCCCTTTGCGGTGCTGGAAAAGTCCAAAACAAACGAAGGACAACAGCTGCTGAACCTAACGAATGCTACCCTGGACGCCACCTCACTGAATGCCACAGCAGGTGGAGAACGTACAATACTGGATGAAACTGTTGCGCTGGAGAACAAGAGTCGACAACGAACGGAGTACACAGTGCGTGCCGTTTGCACCAAGAAGCTAATCTTCAAGTCGCGGCCCAAGCCCATTATAGCCAATGTGGCAAAGACTGTTTAGCTGTGTAAAATATATAGTCATGTGTATTGGATTAATCATAATAAAAAGTTAGTAGTCGTAGGCGCATTAAACGATCTCCATTTCACGTTCGATTCCAACGAACTTGAGCTGTTCGGTGGGTCCGTATCTGTAGTCGAAGAAGAGCTCCTCTCCCGGTTGTATGGCGCGTTTGGCAAAGATGCCAATGCGATGATCCCCGGTGACCATCATCACCTTGGCATAGCAATTGGGATTGATGGAATGATTGGCGAAGCGTATCTTGTTGCCTTTGCGTGTGGCGTCCACAACGAAGTCGTTATTCAAATTGAACAGGAAGGAGCACATGTATTTGTCGTACACCTTGCCGCGACGATCGGCCTCATCCTGTGATATGATCTCGCCGCAGTATTCCGAAATGAATTCATTCTTCTGGGCGCCTTCCTTCAGGAATATACCCCAGCCAGCAATGTCGGAGGGTGCCATTAACAGATGTTTATCTATAATATCAAAGATTTAGATTTCAAATCGCAAGGACAATTGCTTGAAGAGAAGCCACTTACGTAATCCTCGCTGCACACACACATTCTTGCACGTAATCTTGGTTAGTTTGAATTGATCGGCGCCGCATGCTTGACACAAATCCGGATCACATTCACGTACTGCCAAATAACAAGGACATTGCTTGGTGTTGCACTGCGCCTTGCATCGACAACCCGGGAATCGATTCTGGCAATCACTGCTGCAGTTGCAGAACTTCTCGCAAAAGTTCTGGGTCTGTATGCAGGAGCAGTTTATGTCGCAGGGTCCGGCATGATCGCAAGGCGTATAGTTGTATACGTGATTCGATGACGAGTCCTTTTTCAGCTGTATTTTGCGGCAGTGCAGTGACCACAGTCGCTGCTTCTTCTTCTTCTTGCGCGGTGGCGTAAAGTCCTGGCGCAGATCCTCGAAACTGAATTCGGCAGCCTCCTTTTGGGCAAACTCGTAGACCTGACGGCAAGTCTTTGTCAGCATGTTGTGCGCCATGGCGCAATAGTTCTTCAGATACACCTTGTGCAGGACACGGAACAGCGCCTGATCTGCGCCTGTCCAGACACACTGAGTACTGGTTATATTCATCATGCCGGCTAACAGGAATTGAGTGTTAGCTTAGTAAATCTCTATTCAATTTCAAGGTGGAGTTACCCATAATGGAATTGATCTCGGCGCTGTTGACTGCGATGCCATTGTCCTTGCCATTCTCGTGGCTAAAGTCCTTGTTGCTGAACTGACTGTTGCTGTCATTGCTGTCCTCCGAACTGGCCTCATTACAGGAGTCAATAGGAGGGGTCTTGCTATCAGCAGCTAGTTTCTCCTTCATGCCATCCTGGAATATAAAACAATAAATATATTGTTTATTTACATAGCATACTTTTTGGCGACTTACAATGAGCATGTAGCAGGAATTGCTGCAGGGCTCGGCAAAGGTTTTCAATTCCGGGTAACGTCGCTTCTGCAGATTGGGCCCGGCATGTCCTTGTAGACCTGGGAACGAAGAAGGCTTAACTAGACTTGATTCCAACTACTACTCGAAGAAGGCAATGACCATGACCATGAGACGCAACGACGGATTAGAATGTGAGGCAGACACGTTACTTAACGACAGATGCAACATGGTGCAATGCAGGATACGCACGAAATGAGGCGAGAAACACCAAGAAATTTGAATTTTGAAACAAGACAATATTTTTGGCCAAATTCCACAAAAATATATAGAGAAGGTGAATATTTGAATATTGTATATGTATATATATAGAGAGAGAGAGAGATGATGATGTGGCGGCAAGGGGCGTGTGTGTTTATCGAGGAACAACAACTACAACAACAACTCACCCTGTACATGGTGACCTAAAAAGCAGTTATTTAATTACATTATTTTTGAAAAGGTTTTTGTTTTTGGACAATAGAATTATTTGGCAAGAATTTTTTTTGATTTAGGATTTTTTGGTTGTTTTCCAAATAAAGAGAAAAAGCAAAAAACGAAACAATAAGTTATTAAGAGAAACCCAAATTGAAGCACTCAGAAGACCAAAGGATAAACTTACGATGAAGGAAGCAGTCGTATTTGAAGCAGCGGCGACAGAAAAGGGTATGGAAGGAGTGCATGGTCCGCTCCCGAGAAACGCTCTCCGCCTTGACACCATCAATATTGGGTGTGCACTCTTGCGGTCGTTCCGGATCCTGATGTTCAGTTAACTCAATATACCTAGAAAATAGATTATTTAAATTAAGTCGAATATTTACGAATACGAAACTTACTTCTCCTTTAGCTCCTGAGCGGTGCCCTTATCTGGAAAGTTGGCACTGATCGCTTGAAATATGACGGGTGCAGGAAATGGCAGCTTCTCCTTAACATCCTCCACTTTGGGTTTCGTCTCTGCCGCGGTCTCCTCTTTCTTTGCTTCAGTTGCAGCAACCTCTGGAGCAGCTTCTGTTGCTGCCGGTTTCTCTTCCTCCTTCTTCTTGTCCTCATCCGTAGTCTCACTTTTGACAGTTGCTCCTGCAGATCCACCCTCCTTGAGCTCTGTACTTTGCGAGCGCATCAAAGCATGCACCAACTCCACAAATATGGCATCATCCATAAATGATGGATCCTTGTCTCCATGCACTTTACCATCATAATTCTTAATGAGCTCCTCGATAAACTTGCCGTCCTTATCCAGCACTTCATCGCCCATATACGGAATGTTGTGCAACACTGTCTCATCCTCTACCATGAAATTCTGCTGTGTGGGCGCCCATGTGTACATCGTGGGAATTGGAGTCACTGCATTGATCACGCAAATGGGCACACGTTGTGGTCCGATGCCAGAACCACTGTAGCTTGTGACTTCTGCACGCTTCACACAATCTACATGCGGCGGATCGTAGGGCTTCGCTTGCCATACCTTGGACTCACAGTACAAATCTTGTACGTTATGATTATGCTCATCCCTGCAAAAGAATTGACAAAGGGTTCCCATCACACGAATCATGAAAACCGGCAATGTGCACTTACCAGTTCTTAATCCATGCTTCCTTGATTTCATCGGCACGCTTGTAACGCTTTTGTTGTCGTATTTTCATATACTCCAACTTGACGAGTCTTTTCCATTCTTTACTGCTCATTATACACACTTTATTGTTGAAATCTTTTGCAGCAAATTATTTTTTCTGGCGGACTCCGGGCAGTGTTGGTAACTGAACTTTGGTCGTAGAAAGCGGACACATTGCACTGTTGATAATCGTTAGTCGGTGAACAGCTGATTGGTAAAAAGTAACATAGCAAAAACTTGTACGTCAAATAGTGAGATTTAGTATTTTTTGGTATTTCAGACTGGACTACAAATTAGTGGTAAAATTTAAGGTCAAAATAGCCGAAAATCACAAAAACAAATCAAATGTGAAATCTTATCAAAATAAAGGCAAAAATTACATATATAAGCTGGACAATTTTAAACACATCAAGACAGCCACGAGCATCGAGGAAATTGGCGTGATGGAACCATCTGCTTGCGAAGATCTCAAGGCATTCGAGCGACGTCTTACCGAAGTGGTTTCATCCTATCGGCCATCCACGCTCCGCTGGCGTCGTAAGAAACAAATCTTGTTTTTCCATGAATGGCACAAATTTCGATTAATCCAACCATTTTGTTTAGTTATATTATCGGCGATATCAGTGTGCACGGCAATCAGTGCTTGGTATTGGCTCAAGGATCCCCGCACTACAGTCGTGCCCCTGTCGGAGTCACTATGGATTCATCCGGTGTTCACTGCGGCGACCATTGCCCTCATCTTACTGTTCGTGTTGGGCGTACAGAAACTAGTGGTGGCCCCCCAGATAATTACGTCACGTACACGATCCGTACTCAGTGACTTTGCCCTCGACCTGGAGCCACACACCGGCAAACTGATACTGAAGCCCCGACAGAGCAACAACAATGGCAACAACTCATGAAAAGCTTTTACCATAAATTATATTAGTTAATAGTATACAAATTACAAATCTGACGCCTTGCCATTACTCCGCATATGGTTATTCGATATGTCGGCTATATGAATGTTAATCCAACATGAACGCAAACATCTATGGTTACGACGATTATACATCTCATACTTCCAAGACGATGGCGAAAACGCATCCGATAAGTTTAATTTAAATAATGTATCATTAACATTTAAGTACCTTCCCATTGGTATAACTGACAAAAGATGCTCCCAATTGTACAAACAAATTCCTGTACCTCGTCCACAATCGATATACTATATACAGTATATAGCTATATCGCTTCAGTAATCTTGTTTACCCCAATATATAATTATTTAGTTATGGCCCCATTTATTTCTGCTGCCAAATAACCAAGCCACAAATAAATTACGTTCTAATTGATTTTTGACCACTCACTAATTGCCAAATGCCGATTGTGCAACGGACAAGTGTTTAGTTAATAAGATGTGTCCCTTTGGGGTGGCAGTATACATATGTATATATAGTGGGAAGAGTCAACTGCATTTGGCATCAGTTCCACTTTGGCGTCTCAACAAGATCCACCATGAAGCTATTTCTGCTTACCATACTCATCCTGGGCGTACTCTTGAGTCTTTCAGCGGGTAAGTTCGAAATGTTGAAGAAACTTTCCAAATTTCAATTTTACTTTTCTTTTAGCCAATCCTCAAGAGAATCACGATGATTACGATGGAGTCAAGGCAATGCCATCTCATCCCAGGTTGATGGTGCGCCGCTCGGAGCCTTTAGTGGAGCATCAGCACACCAAGGACGAAGCGGGTCATAAAATCTGTTGCGGTTAAGCCTCTGATAGAAATCGCACATATCCAGCATTTGGCACTATATATATATCTCAAATATATTATTTTATATATATGCATATTAATGGCCGCGGCAATTGCCTCTTAGCATTAATAAAATAAAAGAGCATTTCAAAAATCCAAATGAATATATACCATTTCTGCAAACTCATCGTGATTATACTAAACTGATACCTTAATATTTTGGATAGTTTCCGAAGAATTAAGAAAAAGTATAAATATTTAGTTTAAACAAGTTTTGTTTAGATGGACTTTATGTTTGTTTTGGGAGATGTTGTGTGGTAACTATTTATTCTGTATTCAGCATTTTCTATATTCTCTATATAGTGTTATGTTGTTGCTGCTCTTATCGCATATACACATAAATCTTTTCATTTTTAGTTTTTGATTTTTTTTTTTTTTTTTTTTTTTGGTACAAATTTTGCCATTTTATAAACTTGTATTTGTAAATCTTAAAAATAATATATTATTGCGCAGCATTAAGTTTCTTCAAATATGTTTATCAAATGTGTGTGTGTTTTTTTTCTTCTAGATTTTATTTTATATATATTTTGATGTGGAAATATAAATGCATCTGCGTTTTCACTGTGGTTCATCAGTATTTCAGTTTTGTTCAGGCCATTTTAGTTGGTATGTATTGTAATTTGAATTCGCATTTCAATTCATTTTCATTATACTACGTATGTTATTTAAATACTTCGTAGTAATGTACAAAAAAATATGCTAAATTTTATTTAAAAAATGTATTTAATATTTATAATCTCTGTTTAGTAGTTGAAATTGTAATTGTTCTCGTTTAGGATATTCTCTCTTCTACTCACTGGCTCTCTCTTCTATCGCATTCATTTCTACATTCAAATTTTTATACTTTGCGCTAAATTGTTTTTTAGATTTGTTCATTACTTAATACTAGTGCTAAATTATGAGCTAAATATTGTTTCGCTTTGTGATATACATATGTATGTAGATTTTATATTTTCTCTCTTGCATATATTATTCATCAAAGGAGGCAAACAGTGTGGAAAATCAAATACAATCCAAAGAATATAGATTTTGAAAAATATATAACTAGAGGCTGCCTCCTGTTTGCACAACATTCACACTCCAAATACACATTCTCAATACTCGGTGTTTTTTTCTTTTTTTTTTTTTGTTAACATAAACGTAATATTTATAGATATCGATTTAATATTATTTATAATATATCTATATATATATATAGTACTTGTTTAATCGTAGTAGATAAGAAGCCTATTAATTACATAAATTATAGAAAACCGTATTAATCTTTAAAGTTTAAACAAATTGTACACATTAAACAAAACACAATTCTGGGCGCTTGCAATTTGGCTTTATCCCCCGCCGTACCCTCCGTACCCGCCGTACCCGCCATGCCCGCCGACATTATGCGGCCAGCATATTGCGTATGTTCTTCGGCGTATTCTCCTCGTTGAGATGCTTCGTCGTGTAGCGCAGGGCATTCAGCAAGGGTTCCGCTTTAATTGCCGGCTGTGCCTGCAATAATCTCACACATCCCTTCACATCCACATGGGCGCCACGTGCAAACGCCCCCACAGGATGCACATGATCATAGAGTATTACCAGTCCCACCATGACGCGCAACACCAGCATTTGTGTCTCCTCCCGCTCGATCTGCTGCAGAAGTTTCCTATCAAATCAAATTACATAAATCATAAGATTGTATATTCAAAATTAGATGCTGCACTTACGGATTCTCCAGCATGCGTAGGCACACTTTGGCCATTGTGCCGAGTGTTTCTGTTGTGTTCTGAACATCGTCCGCATTATCGTTGACAAACTTGGACGTTGCTTCGCTGAGCACCTTCAGCATGGGCGTGGCATGGGCATAGAAGAGGGACATGCGATTTGCCAACTCTGTGCTGACCAGCATGTTCTCCGTGGAGTCCACACGCTGTCGACTCACGATCCGTCTGTAGTAACTGAAGTCGTTCTGAATGGCGGGTGTTTTCATCTGCAATAGAAAAACGAAAACTTTAGCAAGCAGTCCAATGGAAGAGAGTATGTGACACTGCTTGACACTGCTTTGCTTTAGCTTAAAATTGATGCCCGGCATTAATTTACTACTATACCCTCTAATTGCAGTACGTGACACCGCAATCTGACTTAATTTTTATAATTCGTTGCCAGGCCCCAAAACATCATCTGTCCCCAGTACAATTGATGACGCTCGTCACAGAGTCACAATCAGAGACTATTTGACTGTCAGTTCAGTCAGGGCTACTACCTCAACAACGGAGAGTCGTGCGTGAGAAAAACTTCTGAGAACTGACGCGGCCGCCGCCGCCTGCCCCGTGTATCATCATTTACCTTGGAGCTGCACTGAACCGAGTTGAGTTATGTTCACCAGCGAGACCTGACGGAGCTTCACTCTAGTATATTTATACTATATATGTTCAGAAAGAGAGTCTCTCATATATAAACGTTATTAGCATAAATCATTCTAACAGTAAGTCGCAATGAGGCAACCAGGACGGAGCATCAGCGGATCCAGCAGCTGGCAGTGGGTGTGTTGAATTTGATTGAATTTAATGATCGTGAGATGATTAATTAATTGACGATTGTTTTTGTAGCTATCGATGTTATTGCTGCTGATAGCACCAGATTACATTGCCACCCAATATGCGTCATCATTATACAATCGACAGGTTTATGGTTACAGCAACCCACAACAGGTAGAACAACCTCTCTATGTCGAGGACCCTCCATTGACCTACGGCAATCAAGAGCAGACTGAGCCACAATATCCTGTAACTGGGCAGTCCATATGGTCCAGTGCCCCCATTGTTGTTAATGACGAGGCAAACAGCCCCGAGCTGCAGCGTCGAGGCTATTTTCCCATCATTTATAACAATAACAATGAACCTACTGAGAGTTATGGGAATGTGGGAGCGGACAGAAGACGCCAGTCCAATTGGAGCAACTACAATGTGCCAACAACAACACGTGCTGCCAATCACAACTACAATCATAACATCCCCCGCTACTTTTACTACAATCAACCTCAGGCCAAACCGCAATCCCAACAAGAATTGGAACAACGCGAACTCCTTGCTGTATCGGATTCCCGACGCGACGAGGAACAAGTTGTTCGTATTGGCGGCAGTCCTCGTCATCCATTGGCCGAGCAAAACTTTGGATATAATGGCAACAGTAACAACAACAACTACTACTTTCAACCAGCTGAAATGTTGCAACGTCGCGACTTTGAGGCGAAATATGCCAAACATTATTCCGACTATTTGCGCAAATATCCGCGACGCTTGCAGCCATTTTACAACACTGGTCCAACGTTTGTTGACAAGTAGAAGAGACATCACAACTATTTGGGTCAAGAATTTACCCCCCCCCCAACACACACACACAACCACTTGAATTTACTCAATGAAATTTAAGATAAAAATAAGCTGAAAAATCAAATAAAAAGAAAATGCAAATTGAATGCATCCCCTGTGCCAAATAACAATTGTCGGCATCATTTCATGTTGTGCATGATGCGTGTGCCAAGAATTTATTTAATTGCCGGCAACATAGATCAATTGTTGGCGATAAACAAACTTATTTTAAAGTTTGCCTGAATTTTGAAAAATTGTTTCTCATAACTGCTGCCAGCACTGCTTTACTTTCAGCGCAGTTGCCGACTCAAGACGAGAGTTCACTGCTTTGCAGCCAAAAGTCAATAAATTGTGTAGCATACTTTGCGGCAGCAATTGGTACTATGGGAAAAATACTCTTTTCTCAAGACAATTTTGTTATATTAAAATACAGGGAAAAATAAATATATTTTTCATTTAACAATATTGCAAATCTGCATATTATTCGAAAATAATAATTAACGCTTTCAATTAATAATGAAAATATGGGAAATTGCCACATAGTACAACGTCGGGATTCGCTTAGTTACAGTATTGCCTGGCAACGGAAGTACATGTTCTGTTCCAGTTAGCTGGAAAGGCACGTTTGGGCACTATATATCAAGTGCATATACATATGCAGTGTAATGTGTGTGTGTGTGTGTGTGTGGGAGTATTTGAACTGACACTTAAACACACAATGAACGTGCAACATCATCAGCAACATCATCGTCGTCGTTATTATTATGTATTATTATTATCGAACAGTGAGCATCATCATCAACTAAAGTACATAGTGTCGCATGGGAAATGAAAGCAGGCAGACAGAGAGAGAGCGATATGCACTGAGAGACAGAGAAAGAGAGAGAGAGAGAGAGAGAGGGAGCTTATCAAACGATGACGTTGACTTCTCTATGGATTGGTGGCTGGCAGATTGCCTGCCACAACCTCAAACAACCTCAGCGTCAAACAACACACATTCAATTCGAATTCATAAAAGTTTTACAAAACGGAAATGAGCCATGGGAAAACGTGCAACCGACATAGACAGAGACAGACAGACACAGAGAGAGAGAGAGAGAGACAGAGAACGAGATAGATTTGCCATAGCATTAATCGATATGTTGGGCCCAAAACAATAAAAACAATAGTCGGGACTGCTGCCAGTTAAAGTTTAACCTAGTTTATATGGCATTTTAGATTCGTCAATTGCCATGATATGCATGCGATTTAAATTATTTAGATTTGTTGAAGATGGGGCAGATAACTCGATACGTTACGCTTTGCGTGCTCACTGATGCGCCGACAAACCGATGAACAGACGGACGGACAGGCGGACATACGGATGGACATACAATTGGCCAGGCCATTGAAATGGGTGCGTGCAACTTGAACAGCGTGTAGGCCCTAATGAGGAGAGTTTACTGTAGAGAGCACTCCACACATGCAACACAGATATTTCATCAATGAGCCGCAGCACGCGCTCGTCTCAACTGACAAGACATACAAATAAAAAACAAACAGACAGATGGACGGACGGATGGACAGACTGGCAATCAATTAAAAATGCAACCACGCGCGCAATGAGCTGGCAATGGTTTGGCATACACATAGATGGCTTGACTTGGCAGAGACTTCCACTCCGCAGACAAGCCACAGTGTCTCCCACCCACATATCATATAAGGTAAACCGAATGACAACAAACGATCTCCTCCAAAGAAGACATAAGTGACCCACGCGACTCCGTTTGCGTTGTAATATTTGTGGTGGGCGTAACTTGTTTTTGTCCAAATCTGGCAAAAGTTGTAACAACTTAACAATATACATGTATGTATGTATGTATATTTGCATAATTATTTATTTATAGTTGGTACTCACCTTGTACTCATCGAATTTCAACACAAATTCCAAAATCTCGGCCAGCTGCTTGACCAGCGCCTGCTGTGTCTCCAGATGCTGTGTCGGATTGAGTTTGCCGCCAACCAATTGACCCAACAGCTTGGGCACAATCTTGTCCAGCTCCAGGGAGTGCTCATAGCAACGTTTCAGCTTAATTACCAATGGTAGCACCGCCGACCAGGCTTTCGCCTGCACCTCCGGCGAGGGATCCGCAATTGCCTCGCGGATTTCTTTGTTTGCTCCCTGCGAAAAGTGAAAGAAACCAAAGCACATTCTGTTATTATTATTATTGTATTCTTCTTCTCCTTCTCCTAACTCGTATTCAGGTTAAAAAGTTTGCTTCGCAGTTGGAAAAATGTGCGCTTGGCATGCAAACAATAAAATGCATAAAACGTATAAAAGTATCAACGATTTTTCCTTGTTGCCGCTTTATGCAGTTTTTCCTTTTTGCCACCGCGCTCTCCCCCTCTCTACCTCTCACCATCGCTCTTGTTGACCACATAATTCAGGCAATAACATACAGAGCGGAGTCGAAGGCATTGTGGCTTTTGGTTCTTGCTATTATTATTATTATTTCTGTGCCACATGCAACACACAAAGAGCGACCACCACGCAACAGCAACAGCAACACCAACAGCAACAATCTGCGTACAGTGACCGGCGCTGCGATTTTTATCGACGCTTTATGATCTAAAAACGGAGCAGAAACAAAAGCCTAACGAACAAACGAACGAACGGTCATTGCATGTTTTCTAAAGTTTATTTAGCTTCAATGAATTTTTTTTCGTTTATTATTATTATTATTGTTATTGTATACTCGTATGTTATAGTTGATGGCGCTGCGGCAATCAACAAATGGCGTTGATTATATCAATTGTTGCATTTCGATTTCTCTCGCTAACACATATGTATGTACATGCATACGTATACTGCAACAACTTGTTAGTTGTTTTAAATTGCCAGAAAAGTGACTAGATGAAGACACTTATTCAACTGCTTGACAATTAACGACAAGCAGTTGAAAGCACAATTACTGCACTTGCAAGCAGTACAATTAAGTTGCCCACACTTCCGGTATTCGATTACTAAACAATACAAAATTTCAACTAATTTGCAGTGTAACAATAAACTGTTGCATATGCATAAATATTGAATTATTAAATATGTGCACATCATATCACGGCAAGCAGTTGCTGCTTACACAATTAGATCGATGGCTCAATGGCGACGGCACCTGCAAGCAGTTCAACGTGCTCGCTTGCATATGCGTGAATTGAACCCCTTGGACTCATTATTGCACGCCACATATGCGGAGATATGTATGATACATGCCACAAATGTTTCCCTGTTGATTAACTAACGTGCCACGCCCATTGCTTTAGGGCTGTTGCTACAACTTTATGCATTATACAACAAATATCGCGTGTCTAACCTTTTAAAGCGACATTAGCATAAATTTCAGAATTATGTTATATTATGCATATAGGGAGAGGAGAGGAAGGAGACTGACAGCTTTGACAGAGACTTCACTTAGAGACAGCGAAAGAGAGGAAAAGGGGCGTGTTGTGTCTCTGTGATGTTATTTTTGGTCTGCAATGGGCTCAGGTTAGCACGTGTTGTGTGTTTATAATTAAATTGCTGAGCATATCTGGCAAACACCAGTAGCAGCTACAGTCAAGGGGGGAATAGGAGATACAAAGGGGGGGAGGGGTGGAAGAGTGGCAGTTGCAATGCCATGACTGCGAGTAAGTAATTAGAAACACCCTCAGACACACTCAGGTGTTTTGTTTGTCTGTCTGTCTGTTTGTTTGTTTGTTTATTTGGTTGCAAGTCCATCGACGGTTGCTGTGGCATAATAATAAAAATGCAGCATGCAACTGTCTGCAACACACAACATGTAGCCAGTGTGGAGAGATGGCAACCGGGACTTGCCGCTTGTGGCATTTCTTTTCTTTTTGCGTCCCACATCATTTACACCTGTCCATGAAGTCAAGTCATGTCCTTGGCCAGCTGTTGCCACTGCATCCTCTGCTGCTGCTGTTGTTGCACTTGGAATGTTTAGCGAGCACAAACAACATATAAACAACAAACAAAGTGAGAGAGAGAGAGAGAGTGGAGGACATCAGAGAGTTTTTAAGGGATGTGTGTCTGCATACTCTCAGCCATGTTGTCGCATTGTCTTGTTTACGCCACTGACTCTCTAAGGACACTTCTGCCTCGCTTGCTTGTGCTTGCAACGGAAGCGGCAGGCAACTCCTTGTGCAGCTGTGCACCTCCATGGGCAGAGAGACGACAGATTTACAGGCCCAGATTGCGCCTCTTCACAGCATGTGATGCACTTATTTCGCCCCCTCTTTTTTTTTCTTTCTGTGTGCATTTATCTGTGCGAGGAGATCGCGACATGTGCACGTCAGAAACAAAGAGTGCAAGTGTAGGTGGATGTTGCAGCTTTGCAGTTGCAACTTGGCAAAGTTGACAAACTCAGCATCTTGTGTTTTGTTGCAGGAAACGTGCAACGACTTCTGGCCGGACACCTATACCTACATATACCTACATATACCCACATATACATATATACTCCCAGCCGCCAATTCAATCTAAAGACCATTCAACATTTGTTGATTCATCGCGTTTCGCCTCTGCTGCTGCTGCTGCTGCCGCATAAAACGTTGCATGCTCCAATAACAAAGCACGTGCTGTGTCTGCTTCATGCATTTTACCGAGAAAACTTCTCACTTTGGCCCCCATACTAAAGTAGTACCAGCATGAAGATGAAGATGATGGAGAATATGGTGGAATAACAACAACAAACTTGAACTTGCATGACTTTTATGTGTTGGCCAAGACTTACTTACAACAGTCTAAAGAGAGAAATAAAAAGCAGTTTTCATTTCGTAACTGTTTCTTCAATTTTAATTATCACTTAAGACGCCCGTCCGCCCAACTTCTTTACGCTGCTTTGCCGACACAAACAACAAATCGCAATCAGTCCGCGAGCAAAGAGAAGACAGAGTGGGCGACTGGCAGTGAAAAGAGAGGAGAGGCGAGAGAGAGGTAGAGAGTGTTAGTTCATTAACTTTGCGAATTACTGCAGTCTGTACATACTGTAGATGAAGGAAAAGCGTTGTTAATGTAAATGTTGTTAGAGCCCATGGCGGGCGGCAGTTGTTGATGGCGCTGCCTCTGTTTAATTGAAAATTAAATTAAATTCAACGCGGAAATGAGCTTTGGCATGTATGTGTGTGTGTGTGTGTTTGTATTGCGGTCACTTTGATGGCGATCATAGATGACACTTGTCGGTAGTCGTTTGCATGCTCATCACACACACACACACGCACAGCCTAAATCGATTGATGTTGTGTGTGTCTCTATTGATACTTAAAGTCGAGTCTCTAATGACAGACGATTAAGCAGCGCATTAAACTGCTTGCTTAACGAGCAACTGTCTGTCTGCATGTAAAAATGACCAGCAGCTTAAGTGCGCAAGCAGCGCTGCAAACAGACAGGAAAGCGTGGGTGGGCAAAAAAAAAGAACCTGAGCTATTTGAGAAGAGTGAATATTGGAGATATGACTAATTGACATTTTCTTTCCATTTCGCACCTCATTAACAACGGTTTAGTGTTGGCCAAAATCTGACAGTTCAAAATTTGAATAATGCTGAAAATATTGATTTTCTGAAATTTGTCCAGTTTTTCTACATTTTTGTCCATATCTCGATAAATACTCATCGAAAACTCCTAAAATAAAATGCAAAATGTTAGTTTTGAGTCCCAGAAGCGATTAGGGTCAAAAAATTAGATTTCGAAATTTTTAGATTTTTTATAATTTTTGTAAGGGGTTAGTATGCAAAAATGGTTAAAAAAATCCAAAAATTAAAAACACCCTATTTGAAACAATTTTTGATGAAGATTCAAACTATGATTTCAACCATTGACAAAGTTGCAAATTTCATCAAAATCGCTTGACTTTTGGCGAAGTTATGGCACGTCAAAGAGAACAAAAAAGTCGAAAAATTGAGTATTTTGCGTATTTTTATGCTTTAGCCTATGTTTTCTGAGATCGCTATCGAAAATATTTTTAATAAATATGGAATTAATCTTGAAGATTTGACCCTAATAAAAATGTAACTTTCATTCAAATCGAAATAGATTTGACAAAGTTACGACGTGTCAAAGCTAACAGAAAAATGATAAAGTCGAAAAAACTAGAATTTGGACAGTTCTAATCACATTTTGGCGATATCTCGCTAAATAATCATCGAAAACGCCTCAAATAAAAAGCAAAATGTTAGTTTTGAGTCAAAAAAACCGATTAGAGTCAAAAAATCTAAACTTTTCGATTTTTTATGATTTTTGTAAGGTAACCCCGTAAGCAAAAATGGTCAAAAAAGTCGAAAAATTAAAAACGACCTGTATGAAACAATTTTAGATGCAGATTCAAAGTATGATTTAAACCATTGACGGAAATGCAAATTTGATCAAAATCGCTTGAGTTTTGGCAAAGTTATAGCACTTCAAAATTGAGCAAAAAGTCAAAAAAATCGAATATTTCGAGAATTTCTATGGTTTGGGCTATATTTTCTCAGTTCGCAATCGAAAATATATTTATTATATGTGAAATTAAAGTAGAAGATCAGATCAAACTAAAAATGTAAATTTCACTGAAATCGACATAGATTTGACAAAGTTACAACGCGTCAAAGTTAAGAGAAAAATGATTAAATCGAAAAACTAGCATTTTGGCAGTTATAATCACATTTTTGGCGATATCTCGATAATTACTCATCAAAAACACCTCAAATAAAAAGCAAAATGCTAGTTTTGAGTCCCAGAATCGATTAGGATCAAAAAATTCGATTTCTAAATTTTTCGATTTTTTATGATTTTTGTAAGGGGTAAGTATGCAAAAATGGTCAAAAAAGTCGAAAAATTTAAAACGACCTATTTGACACAATTTTTGATGCAAATTCAAACTATGTTAAAAACCATTTACAAAAATGCAAATTTCATCAAAATCGCATAAGTTTTGGCAAAGTTATGGCACATCAAAAATGAGCAAAAAGTCAAAAAATTGAATATTTCGAGAATTTCTTTGGTTTGGGCTATATTTTCTCAGTTCGCAATCGAAAATATATTTATTATATGTGAAATTAAAGTAGAAGATCTGACCGTAATAAAAATGTAAATTTCATTAAAATCGACATAGATTTGAGAAAGTTACAACGCGTCAAAGTTAACGGAAAAATGATAAAATCGAAAAACTAGCTTTTTGGCAGTTATAATCACATTTTTGGCGATATCTCGATAATTACTCATCAAAAACACCTCAAATAAACAGCAAAATGCTAGTTTTGAGTTCCAGAATCGATTAGGATCAAAAAATTCGATTTCTAAATTTTTCGATTTTTTATGATTTTTGTAAGGGGTAAGTATGCAAAAATTGTCAAAAAAGTCGAATAATTTAAAACGACCTATTTGATACAATTTTTGATGCAAATTCAAACTATGTTAAAAACCATTTACAAAAATGCAAATTTCATCAAAATCGCATAAGTTTTGGCAAAGTTATGGCACATCAAATATGAGCAAAAAGTCAAAAAATCGAATATTTCGAGAATTTCTATGGTTTGGGCTATATTTTCTCAGTTTGCAATCGAAAATATATTTATTATATGTGAAATTAAACTTGAAGATCTGACCGTAATAAAAATATAAATTTCATTTAAATCGACTAAGATTTGACAAAGTTACAACGCATCAAAGTTAACGGAAAAATGATTAAATCGAAAAAAGCATTTTGGCAGTTATAATCACATTTTTGGCGATATCTCGATAATTACTCATCAAAAACACCTCAAATAAAAAGCAAAATGCTAGTTTTGAGTCCCAGAATCGATTAGGATCAAAAAATTCGATTTCTAATTTTTTCGATTTTTTATGATTTTTGTAAGGGGTAAGTATGCAAAAATGGTCAAAAAAGTCGAAAAATTTAAAAAGACCTATTTGACACAATTTTTGATGCAAATTCAAACTATGTTAAAAACCATTTACAAAAATGCAAATTTCATCAAAATCGCATAAGTTTTGGCAAAGTTATGGCACATCAAAAATGAGCAAAAAGTCAAAAAATCGAATATTTCGAGAACTTCTATGGTTTGGGCTATATTTTCTCAGTTCGCAATCGAAAATATATTTATTATATGTGAAATTAAAGTAGAAGATCAGATCAAACTAAAAATGTAAATTTCACTGAAATCGACATAGATTTGACAAAGTTACAACGCGTCAAAGTTAAGAGAAAAATGATTAAATCGAAAAACTAGCATTTTGGCAGTTATAATCACATTTTTGGCGATATCTCGATAATTACTCATCAAAAACACCTCAAATAAAAAGCAAAATGCTAGTTTTGAGTCCCAGAATCGATAAGGATCAAAAAATTCGATTTCTAAATTTTTCGATTTTTTATGATTTTTGTAAGGGGTAAGTATGCAAAAATGGTCAAAAAAGTCGAAAAATTTAAAACGACCTATTTGACACAATTTTTGATGCAAATTCAAACTATGTTAAAAACCATTTACAAAAATGCAAATTTCATCAAAATCGCATAAGTTTTGGCAAAGTTATGGCACATCAAAAATGAGCAAAAAGTCAAAAAATCGAATATTTCGAGAACTTCTATGGTTTGGGCTATATTTTCTCAGTTCGCAATCGAAAATATATTTATTATATGTGAAATTAAAGTAGAAGATCTGATCAAACTTAAAATGTAAATTTCACTGAAATCGACATAGATTTGACAAAGTTACAACGCGTCAAAGTTAAGAGAAAAATGATTAAATCGAAAAACTAGCTTTTTGGCAGTTATAATCACATTTTTGGCGATATCTCGATAATTACTCATCAAAAACACCTCAAATAAAAAGCAAAATGCTAGTTTTGAGTCCCAGAATCGATTAGGATCAAAAAATTCGATTTCTAAATTTTTCGATTTTTTATGATTTTTGTAAGGGGTAAGTATGCAAAAATTGTCAAAAAAGTCGAAAAATTTAAAACGACCTATTTGACACAATTTTTGATGCAAATTCAAACTATGTTAAAAACCATTTACAAAAATGCAAATTTCATCAAAATCGCATAAGTTTTGGCAAAGTTATGGCACATCAAAAATGAGCAAAAAGTCAAAAAATCGAATATTTCGAGAACTTCTATGGTTTGGGCTATATTTTCTCAGTTCGCAATCGAAAATATATTTATTATATGTGAAATTAAAGTAGAAGATCTGATCAAACTTAAAATGTAAATTTCACTGAAATCGACATAGATTTGACAAAGTTACAACGCGTCAAAGTTAACGGAAAAATGATAAAATCGAAAAACTAGCTTTTTGGCAGTTATAATCACATTTTTGGCGATATCTCGATAATTACTCATCAAAAACACCTCAAATAAAAAGCAAAATGCTAGTTTTGAGTCCCAGAATCGATTAGGATCAAAAAATTCGATTTCTAAATTTTTCGATTTTTTATGATTTTTGTAAGGGGTTAGTATGCAAATTTGGTCAAAAAAGTCGAAAAATTAAAAACGACCTATATGAAACAATTTTCGATGCAGATTCAAAGTATGATCTAAACCATTGACGAAAATGCAAATTTCATCAAAATCACTTGAGTTTTGGCGAAGTTATGGCACGTCAAAAAGAACAAAAAAGTCGAAAAAATCGAGAATTTTGTGTATTTTTATGTTTTAGCCTATGTTTTCTGAGTTCGCAATCGAAAATATTTTCATTAAATGTGGAATTAAACTAGAAGATCAGACCCTAATTAAATTGTAAATAACATTAAAATCGACATAGATTTAACAAAGTTACCACGTACCAAAGTTACGACAATATTGCCAAAATCGACAATGCAGCAAATTTTGCAGCGATGTTAAATTTTAGAGTAGTGTCTCTTTTTAGTTTTTGCCTGCCAAGCTCCTCGATGAATATTTGTTATGCATAACAATCGTTGGCAAGAGGAGAAAAGATAGGGAAGAGTTAGTACAAGTATATATGCGGGCATAGTAGCCACGTGTATTTGCGAGATATTATCTTATCAACATTCAAGTACAAGTTGGACTGACATTCGTGTGGAAAGTGACAAGTGTTTGCAGCTGCCACAATAAATTCACTTATATTTAGTTGATTGACTCTACAGGGTATCTAACAATCGAGTCGTCTATACTCTTGCTAGCTGCATACAAATGGGTCCTGTGGGAGGTGTGAGTGACTGTGGCTTAAAATTCCATAGTTTTGTCTGCTGAGAGTTTAGGTTGAGCTGTTGTTTTTCATGTAGAGAGTCACGCAACAACAGTTGCAACGCGCAACTTGCCACAGTCAAACCGTCAACCGTCAGCGGTGACAATGACAGCCACATCGAAACTATTAATCAAAATATTTTGCTTTTCTCGTGCCTGCAGTATCTGATAACTTTTTTTTCGCTTTTATTACAATTTTCGTTTTTCATTTCATTTTTTTTTTTTGTTTGCAGTTGGGCTTACAACATTCGTAGAATAGAATGGTCTGGGGTTGGCCCACCTCTTATTCCACTCACGTCGAGATTGGCATGAAATAAGATGCAAACTTTAAGAGCGACATCAAAAAGTCTTACGATACGCAATCTATTACTAAATATATATCAACATTTGAAAAAGTATTACTATAATTAAGTGAAATTCATTTATTTTTGAAATTATATAAATTAAATTATATAATTTTATAAAATTATATAAATCTGAGTTAGAAAAGGGGTAAAATAATCAAATAAGTTAAATTAATTAAATAAACAAATCTGAATAAAATTTAATATCTATAAATATTGTATTTAGGAAACAAAATAAAATTTGAGTTAAGTTTTTTTAAATACTACCATTTTCAATTAAATGAACTTAACTTAATTTTATTTTTAGTTAATCTAAGAAATTTCTTTGTGTTTTGGGGAGAGAGCTGCTGACAGTGGCTGTAACAACGATTACCACAACAACTACAACAACATGAATAGTTGATGAATCATTCACAACACGATCGTTGTTATGTCGTCGTGGTTCACTACTATTAGCAGAGGGAGCTTCGACTTCTATTGGAGCTCTGGGGGCTGCCGATTTGCTTTGTGTTGTTGTCGTTCTCGTAGTTGTTGTTGTTGATTGAGATTGCTTTCGATTTTCATGAGAATGCAACAAGGTGATTGCTGGGCATGCTCATGACCATGATCCCTCACTGCAAGTGATGCAGCTCTCTATTAATATTACACGGCGTAATCTGTTTGGACTGTGATTAAACTCGCTCTTCTCTCTCTCTCTCTCTCTCTCTCTCTCTCTCTCTCTCTCTCTTTCTCATCTCAAATAGAAGCATCTCTCGTATGGATGACAAAGGCAGAGCCACTAAAAACAGCTGTTGCCATATTACAGCTCCAATCCATGTGAATCACAAGCATCATTCATCGAAACAAGGCAATGCTTTTCATATTGATGATGATGATGATGGGGGTGCTAATAATGCTTTAGTCTGACTAACGGGCTTCAATAGTACACCGCATACATAATGCCCACGTATGTATGCCCAGGGAGGCATGAAAACAAAGGAGTTATTGGACCCACTGAGCTGAGCAGTAAACAGTTGCTAATTTAAGTACAACACATACACACAACATAGTTGAATCTGTGAAATGATGCGTAAATTTCAGTTAACACATTTATAAATATATACATAACGACAATGGCCTAATTTTGCAGTGAACTTTTCAAGGGCTCCACGAGTCAAAAAAAATTCATAAAAAATATATATAAATAGGGGAAATAAGTATATAGTAGTACATAATGTCAGCGGGGATGTCACGAGCGTCGTAATTTATCAAGATAATCGAAATGAGCAGCAAAGAGCCAAGTGCAATAACAACAACTACACAAATATAATAAAGATAAGATAAACACATGTCGATTATCAATGGCGTGAGTTTCTCACTTTCGAACTCAGATAGTAAATGCGTGTGTGTGTGTGAGTGAAAGTGAGACAGCAATAGGAGGTTAGGGGGTATCAACAACAATATCAACAACAACAACCAGGGATAAGTACAAATTGTACGATATGCCAAATGATTGCATTTAATTATCATCGGCCTCAAAACCTTATCGACAAATAATGTCACAACATCAATTTGACGTAGGTGAAAGCACTGCGAACAGTGTTGGTAAACGAGCAAACCAAATAATCCCAACACACAAATTTTTCCAGAATAACTAATACCATACAAAGTTCTCGGACTATATCTGTGGAAAATTCCGGCGTAGATTCTCAGAATTTGCGAGATATTTTAAGGCCAATTGATTTATCCGTTGCGATCTTGTTGCAAAATGGGAAAATACTCACCATGGCAGCTGCTCGAAAAACAACACAAAAATTTTGCTGCTATTTTAATTGACTTTGACGACAAACGCACACGCAATTCAACAAAAATAAAGATACAACAAGTGCAGGAGAGTCTCGAAAGATTGAGACTGCATGTCCAGTTATAAAGATGGAGAAAGCTTAAAAGCATTTTAGTTGATTTTTTCGTCTAATATTGCTTACTGTAAATACAGCATTAAATAAAGATTAAAAGCTTTCAAATAAAGTGAATATACATATGTAGTTAAATTGAGTTTTCATGCTTCGATATTTTATAGTTCAAGTTACATTGCAAAATTTTTTTTTAATTTAAAAATTATTTTTATTTATCTTACAAAAATAAACCTATAAATATATTAGTTATTTATTGAATATAAATTAGATATTAATAAAATAAAAACAAATTTTATGGAAATTAAAACGAGTGCACAAAAGTATTATACCAAATCTCTAATAGAGTACGCGGTATGCAAAGGTAGCAAAATAAAGCAAAAAATAGAAAAATTCGACTCGAATTTGCCACTTGCATTTTCAAAGCTGCTTCCACTGAAAGCAGACACATTTAGTTACTTGTATGATCTGTGCTTAGAAGTGTATATACAATATGTATGTGTATTTGAGGGTGTTTGTGTCTGTGGTTATATACTCTTAGTTAAATGGCCATTGGCATTTTTAGTGGCACTTGAAAACTGTTAGCGAAGCAATTACAGACAACGACAACGACAACGACGATGACGAAGGCAAGTTCAAGGCAAGGTAAGACTAAGAAGAAGCAAATGGAGAATAAGAAAAGCAAGATAGAAACAAAAGCAAAGCAGAAGCAAAAGTCAAGTAGCAGCTGCAGACAAAAGCTAATGCTAATGCCCCAGTATAGAAGAAGCATTTGCCACCTAATCTAGAGTGTGGCAGACAAAGCCAAAGTGGCATTGATGAGTCGAGAGTGCCACAGACGATGCATGCAACATAATTGAACCATGTCGCGTTTGCCTTTTTCATTCGATTCAATTGAAATGATTTAAATTCGGTTAACCAAAGCAATTTCAGTGTCATTTCAATTCAGCAATAATTGTGCCACAAATTCAGATTCAGATTTGGATGCGAATTCAGTGTCAGTATGACAGACAGTTGACGTAGGCGTAGGCCGAAATTAATTTTATGCGAAATTTGCAGCTCAATTGCCACCTGAGAGCATAATGAGGCATCAACATCAACGAGGCGCACGAGTGCTTCGAGTGCTGCTGCCTCTTCTGCTTCTTCTTCGCTCAAGTGGTGTAGAAATTGTAATTATGGCAAACTATATTCTATAGATAAACAGCTACTGATCGACTTGCAGTTGCCACGTAAACTATTTCTCATTCATCTTTTGGCACATTAACTACCTCTGCTTGGCTAATTTAATTACAGGGTATTCCGGCGAAAATAAACAATAAATTATGAAACGAATTTCGCATTGCGCTTGTAAATTGTTCAAAAAATAATGTTGTTTACTCTATAATTTTTTTTGTGTTTTTATTTTTTTTTTGCGTTTCTTTTTTTTTCGTATTCAGCGCAATTAATTTGTAGCTGATGACGTCGGAAACACAGAAATACATATTCAGATACAGATACAAGATAGATATAGTCATGGCGATGTCCAAAAATAATAAACAAATGAGCCAGCAAAATTATTACAAATGCCACAAAAGCGAGAGCGTTTCATAGAAAGTGAAATTGAATATTAATAAAAAACAAAAATAATGATTATAATTATAATTACAATCGAAATATTCATAAATAATAGAAAATTGTAATTTAATTCGTAACCAATTTGGTAAACGATTTCTATTTGCCAAAAACGAGGCCAACTAACAAATGCAATTACGATTCATCCAAAAATGCAATTGATATTTGTGCAATAAAAACTTTATAATCAACTCTAAATTTAGTTGAGTGTCTGCCTTTGAGAGGCATCACCATCATGTCTATAGAGTATTGTGGGAAAGAGACGACACCGGAAATTGAATTGTCACACAGAGAGGGCAACAATAACATTTGATGGCTTCACCAATTTTCCAGAGCAGCTTAGACATGGTCTCAGCCCAAAGGGTTCCCAACACAAATAAATAACATTTTGCTTATTTTTTCCTTCTCTTGCTCATTTTTTTTTATAATATGCAAACAATCGCGATGAGCACGCACATTATAACAATTACCCATGAATATATGAGACTATACATATATTTAGGTATGGATGAATGACTGACTGACTGACTGAGTGACTGAGTGACCAACTGACTAACTGGTCAACTGTCGAACAGCCGGTTTTGCTTATAAACCGGAAGTATGACGATGCGCGCAGACGAGACGCTTTTTTCAGCACGCTTTTTAAAATTCGTAGAACTGAAGCTGGAAGAGAAGGAAGCGGCAGGGAGCGAAGGGGGGAGCAGCTGCAGCCTCAGTCAGTCAATAATGACTGCTCATTTTGTCATTATTGTGATTGTTGCTGCCACTCGCTTTCATTGTAAAACCAACATTAAACATTAAACAGCATCACATATTTAAGTGCTTATTTATGCAGCATATCAAAAGTATTCTCATATTTTCATGTGGAACAGCCGCTAAACAATCTGATAAATGGGTCTATATGTGATATAGCGCTATATAGAAACATATATTCCCAACTGACAACACTTAGTCACAATGAAAACGATTAACAAAACGATGTTGAAATTGTATTGTTAGAAAACTATGAGCAGTCGCATAGAACAGACGTTAATTATTTCCAAAATTAATGTGGGGGGAGAACTGGGCTATAAGCGTAAATTAAATGATAATCGGAAATATTTAATTATAATTATCTATGTCAGCTAAAGCTAAGCTTTGTTTTTAATTTATTTTTTTTTTTTTTTTTTTTTTAAATAAATTTTAGTGAAGAAACTGTACAACTTAATAAGTACTTTAGCATCACATGAATAAAGTGTGGAAATAAAAGCAAAAATCAACTCAAAGTAAAACGATTATTATTATTATTAATATCATTATAATTATTATTTTATTTAAATGCGGGCCAACTTAAAAGAAAGCAAAAAATTTATTGAAAAATTATATATTTAGTTGAAAATATGTGGCTTTCATGGACTTTACTTTGCAGCAACAACCAGTAGAAATTCTCTTTGTTTAACAAATTTTAGCAAATATAAATAACTTCACATTTCTTAGTTTAATTAAAACCCTCATGATGACTCAAATTGTTTATAAATTCATTGAAGTGCCTTAAAATGCGTGTAATTAATAGCACACTTATATACCATGTATTTACATAATTTATATAAATTAACATGACAGCTGCACACACACACACACACATACATACATCCATCCATATTAATTTTGTGGCATAGATGTACTCACAGAGTATGCAATTTCAAATGCTCCACCGACAAGTGCATCGAGTCTTGGATTACATCTCTCACTGGGCAATATATTATATATCCATTATATATATTTATAGAGATACATACATATAAATATATATATGTATATTTGTCTGTATGTGTGGGGTAGTTGTGGAATTGTTGTATTGCATTACCCAATTAACCACATTTTATGTGAACTTAGTTCGCCAGGTTTCAATGGCATTTTTTGGCATACTTTTATGGATCACTCCCCTCGCTTCCCTCACCCGCCCCCCCTTGTTCCATATAGCCCAGAGATATGTATGTATGTGTGTATATATCGAAGTCGCCTCGTTGTCATAATATTACTTTTATGATTATTGTTGTGTTGATATTGTTCGAGAGGTGTGCAGCACATATTGTTACTCATATTTTTGTATCTATTTGCTCAATTCTTATTGTTGATCTTTTCGTCAAATGTTGTTATTGTTATTGTTGATATCATGAGAGATTGACTCTTAGTTATTATTGTTGTTTATTTGTCTGTCTATCACTGTGTGTGTTTGTGTGTGTAGGTTTATTGCACACAATGGGCCTCATTTGTTGATTCTATTCGACTGTTTTGGGACCACAATTTCTAGTTAGTGGAACAACTGCGCTAAACTCGTATATAGAACTATATAGATAGATAGTCTCATTCGCAGACTAATTGGAAAGTGGTTTCCATCACATCGATCGGTGTTGACTTTAAATGCTTTCTCCCTTATCAAAACGAGAAATGAAAATCGACAACAGTAACAACAACAGAAAATACAAATGAAATGAAACGTGGCAACGGTGCACGATTTTTGCGAGACGCAGCGCAGTTTTCACTCTATTTATAGCATTGCAAGAAAAATGCAGAACGTGAAGTTTTCCTTTTTCTTTGACTGCATTTGGCGCCTTGCCAATGATTTGTGTTGCCAGCCGCCCAGGGAGGGGGCAGCAACGAATGGAGGCAACTCTTAAATGTATATATATACAAATATAACCAGTTTACCGTCTTACCAACAACCACGACGACGACGACGACGAAGAGCTCCTCGTAGCTCATTCAGCCACCCAAAACCACGCTCACCCACCTCAGTTGGCGGGCGGATGGCAGCGAAAACCACGACACTAAAAATTCAAATGAAAATAAAATGCGCACGAACACAAGCAAGAATTGAGCGCATTTCAAGTTGCTCCCATGGGTAGGAGCTGCTCAAAGGGGGATTGCTTTTAAAGGCTTTAAATGGTTACGAGGTCGTCTTTGTTGTTCGTTTGGTCACTTTTTTTTTGCCATTAGGTCAACCATAGACAGACAGACAGAGAGAGAGAGAGAGAGAGAGAGAGAGACATACATGTGGAAAGGAAATGAGCTCATTTGGTTGACATTTTCCATTTCATTTGGCGTTGATTAACACCCTGGACAAACATTTCATTTGGCTTGGTCGAAAGCCAATTAATAATTCGCACCACGGCACTAAAATCCCAATTCGAACTCGAAAGGTCACAGCAACAACAACAACAACAACAACTCAACCCAAGCTAGAATCCACAACTGTCCAAATGGCTGACTAATCCGACTCACATTTGCAGAAGAACAACAACTGTGGACTGTGGATGTTAGTTACTGACGTCACAGACCACAATGGCATGGCTGCGATATGAAGGCAGCCGACGATTGCAGATTGTGACGATCGTGGGGGCAACGAAGTGGAAGGCGAAGTGGAAGTGCACGTGAGTCAGCCCAAAACTAATACAGTGGGAGAGCGCAAAGCAGAGTAAGAACGAAAGAGCGCGACTTTTGCTAAAAGAGAGAGTGTACGAGTGTGTGTGTGTGTGTGAGAGAGAGAAAGATCAGGCGACTGATATACTGTAACTGTTGATTGCTGTTGTCGTTATTGTCGTTGTTGTTGGCAAAGGTTAAATGCTCAATTTGTTGCCTTTGGGCCCCCGTTATATTTCGCACATTTTTATTTGATTATTGCGCGCTCACTCTAACTTATAAATAGAGATAAAGAGAGTAAGAGTACCCATAAAAAGCGGGAGAGAAGCGTCTAATCTAAGCGATTCTTAAACTATGCAAAAAAGTCAACATCGCGCCAATTAGTTCCATTTAAGTATTAAATATTAGCTAGATATACTAATAATACCCCACCCAACCGGTTTTTGATTTGGAGCCTACGGGGGAATTTTTCTTACACCAAAAAAAATATGGATAGAAATAAGAAAGAAAAGTAAAACGGGTTAATGACGCATTCACTTGCCTTATAGATTTGTATCTCCTCCAGCACGACTTCCGATTCCTTGAGCACACGCTCCACTTCATCATAGACGCCACGCTCCGTATCCGTGGGTGCGGCATTCTCAAAGTCCAGGAACACATCGTAGGATTTGGCGGCGCAACAATTTGAATCGTCGCGTGACAACAGACTCAGCAGTTTGCCCATTTTCTTGATTAATTTATTGATGGATTATTTAATATTTTATAAATAAATATGTTACGTTTCTTCTTTTTGATTTTCGTTTGATTTTCGGTTTTGTTTATATTGATTTCCTAGCACTTGGGATACTTTTGCTTTAAACGCCTTTTTTACATTGACTTCAAGCTGCAAGAAGACGAGAGAAAGACAAGCATTAACAGCTGCTTCTGTTGCTGAGGGGATTACACTAAATGTTGCACCTGTTGTGGCTGCAACTTCTTAAGGGTTAATAAATAATGGCGGCAACAGCTGCCCGCCCCCCATCTCCATACACCGAGAGATATCACAGTGGACAAAGAAAACACGCAGTTTTCTTTTTTTTTCGTCCAATTTCCATTTCCCTTGTGTGTGCACAGGGTGACACAGGGTGAACGCACACATTTTGAACTCCAGCAAAAGCAGAGCGTGAGAGCGACGTAGAGGAAGAAGATGCGCTCACTGTGCACTTGCATTGCGGGGGGTGGGATATGAAGAGAGCCTGTTTGCCATGTGTCTAGCTCTGAGTGCACATGTGTGTAAGTGAGAGCTACTTGTGCGCAGGAAATGATGCGAAACAGAAACTTATCGAAATTAGTAAACAACCAACACACACGCAGCACTCAGCACACACCAACACATGGACAGGCACCGCAAGGCCAATGTTCACACAAAGTAGAAAAGTAGGTGGAAAAGATGAGAGGAAGGCAATTTTTCTCGCAACGCAACCACATGTAAACATTTTTAGCACTAACCCCCCACCCTTTTCCACAGCTAGCGCAATCATTCAAGTTAATTGCAAAAAAATACAACAACAAACTTAAACAAAAAAAAAAAAAAAGAAGAAAAACATCGACCAAGACATTGCGCGAGTTTCTTTTATTAAAAATTTGTTGTACTTTGTATTTATACTGAGTTTTGCTGTTGCTTCGGCTTTTGTTTATCTGCCATGCCTTATCTGGCTGTCACTTCTCGCTCCCCTTCTCACACACTCTCCTTCTCACATACGGACATACCACACACACAAGGAGCACCAGGGGTATATTCACCACTCAGAATGAGGCACAACAAAGCAGCTGATTGAATTGAATGTCCTGTATGTTTAACAAGTTCAACAATCTTTAAACTTTAATGGAATATATGAATGCAGTCTTAAGACTGGATATCTGGCAAAGGGTAATACAGGGTATGATGAAGTCAAACACGCACTGAAACTGCAGTTGCTATTTTGCGCGCTTATCTTGTTATTTGTTTTTTATATATGTATATGTATATATCAGCATATATATATATGCACACATTTTGATTATTTCTCAATGGCTTCATTTAGGGTGGATTTGTGAATTGTTCCCTGTGCATTGGAATTTCAGCGAAAAACGCTAGAATTCCTTGTATTAAAAGAACACAGAACACATTCAGGGCCATTGCGCGCTTATCACCTTCTTCTTTTTTGCAGTACTTTCGCGTGTGTTGGTCTGCGTATGTGCATATGTGTATGTACGGAGTTGTTTGTTGCTGTGTTGAGAAACTCACGTACCGTAGGAGCTGCCCTTTTTATTAATGAAATTCGTTTTAATGCCGTACTTTAGTATTAGCGTTTACAACAGCGTTGTTGATTTTACCACACAAGGTTCACTTATGTTTCAAAAATATATAAAAACACACGCACCGAAATCACACAACGCCGCGAACTCACGCGCGACAACTTCTCTTCACGGCTGTTAAAAACGTACTAAAATTGGCTTACGACAAACTGTCAGACCGTATTCTATACAGATTGAGTGTGGTACGGTGACAACATAAAATGTTAAAAATAATGTAACGAAATTAAAGTTATTATAAAAATATGATTATTTATCTAACTCAAATACATATCATACAAATATTGTAATTTTTTAATTTCAGAGTACTTTTGTTTATTTAATAATAAAAACACCGTTAACAGTATTGTTTGGCGCAATTATTAACTCTGTTAGTTAGCAGACCTATAACAGAAGAGCGAAGGCTGTAAAGTTTGTGGATGCGAAAAAACATATGTTTTTGTGAGGAACACGTTTTGTGCGTTGGGAATTAAGATTTTTGAGAGAAAAAATATGGGTGAGGAAGGCAAGCAATGCCAACTGGACGAGATACAGCAAATGCTGCTCGATCGCATTTCAAAGAACGACACCAATGGCTTCAGGCAGCTCCTCGGACAACTGAAGGGCGGCGTCAACTTTGTGGATGACAGCGGGATGTCGGTCTTGGCACACGCCAGTTTCAAGGGCAACAAGGAGGTGGTTCAACTGCTGCTGGACATGGTAAGTGAATGCGCCACCAGCTGAAATGGCATGCTCAGTCATGTGTCACCGTCAACAGGGTGCGGACATCAATCTGAATCAACATGGAGCGGACTACACCCCGCTGCACTTTGCCGCCCTCTCTGGGAATACGCAGGTGTGTCGCCAGCTGCTGGATGCTGGCATCAATCCCAACAGTATCAACAGCGTCTCCCGCACTGCCTCCCAGATGGCCGCCTTTGTGGGCAACCATGCCTGCGTGGAGACGATCAACAACTATGTGCCGCTCTCCAGCTTGGAGTACTACACACAGCTGCACGGGCAGCAGAAGGAGCCGCAGATTCCGCCCGCTATGCTGAAGTCCTTTCACACATTCGTCACCGAGATCAATCTGCATCCAGTGCGGATAACGCTCAATGCCCAGTCCCTGGGTATGCTCAAGATACTGCCCAATCTCCGCAAGGCGCTGCAGCTGATGTGCGAGAAGGAGATGAAGAAGACACAGGATGTCAATGAACTGATGGCATTTAAATTCCACTACCTTGGCTGGATTGTCGGCGAGATGTTGCGCTGCGAGGAGCAGTTCAAGGCCCAGCACAAGGACAAACCCGCCGAAGGTGACGCCCCCAACAAAGTGGGTGACTTCGTGGAGATGTTTGTGAAGCGTGTGCTCAAGGAGAACAAACTGGGTCAACTGGATTACGTGGAATTCACGGTGCGGGAGTGTGCCCGAGAGTTCCCCTTCCGCGAGTGCAACGTCTTTCGTCAAATTGCCTCCCAATTGGGAGCCAAGGATGCTCCTCCAGCTCTGACCATACTCCGCAATGCCATCAACGGCATGCGTGGATTTGTGGTACGTTTGCCAGTCAACCAATTTTGATATTTAAACTTATAAGATAAATTCTTTGCAGGATGAGACTAGCTACTGCAGCTCATGTGGGCAGGAGAAGCCCGACAAGAAGTGTTCCAAGTGCAAGGCGGTCCAATACTGCGATCGGGAATGTCAACGTCTCCATTGGTTTATGCACAAGAAGAGTTGTCCGCGCCTGTTGGCAGCCGGGTTGGCTGGTGCCAAGGAGCAGCCCAAGGCGCCCATTGATACCTCTGAGCTGCAGGAGGAGCTGGCCAAGCTGTCTGCATAATAATAATAAAATAAAACTTAAAAATAAATAAAATAAACATTTTCAAAAATATAAAATTGAAACGCTGGTTGTGTTATTCACTAAGTGTGTCGCCATCTGGCGGAAGTTGCACGCACTTAGTCGCTTACCAGTGTTTTTCAGCACTGTTAACTTTTAGTCAGGGTGCCAACCATTTGTTTCCACAGTTAAGTTTAAAATTCAGAAAAACCAGTTTTTTGTTGTGAGCTCGTTTTGGAAATGATATGAAATGAAATAAAATAATATACATATATTTAGCTCGTTTTGTGTCGTTTGTCGCTCGTAAAAACAAGCACGCCAACACTTTAATGGCCACAATGCTTAAATACCAAATCATATACTACACATATTATAATTTGATAATATAAAATAAGAAAACAAAAAAAACATTCGATATCCGAATCTCTGTATACATATATGTTTGTTCATATATGTATAGTATCTGTATAGTACGACAACGGCAACACCTTTACAATAACAATAAAGCATCATTATCCTCAATATCATCATTATCAACAGCTTCGATCGTAAAAACCGGATTGGATGAAACGAATGAAACAACGGATCTCGGGCTGAGATTGTGGATTGTCCAGATGATGGGCAGATGTGGCAGAGAAGGGGGAGGCGAGGAGATGATGTTGCACATAAAAATTCATTAAGTATATTAAAACAAGCACAAATTAGAAACGTGAGCGAAACATTTGCATATTTATCGCATAATCTACGAATTTTGACGCTTTTTGCCACTGTTTTTTTTAAGAAAACGAAAACAATACCGATTACCAAATTAATATGCACATATATTTTTTGTGGATAAAATTCAACAAATTAAGGCTCGGACACAGCATTTAAAAAACACTTCCAAAGGCCCCAAAATGCCGACAACAAGACCAACAACAACAACAACAACAACAATTTCTTATTTTTGAAACAGCAGCTAATTTTCGATATTCGATTTGGCGGGGTGAAAACTTGCAAATCCCATAATTTAATTGTTTCAACATTTTAAAGACTGAAATTTATGTGACAAAAATATATGAAAAAAAAAAACATAAACACAACTAAGCCCAAAATTAGTCAAAGCAGCTTGAATACTTGAATACAAAATGTGGCAAAATGTTGTATTTATTTATATGCTTTTTTCATTATATTATTTCTCTTTTACTTCTTTATGTTTTTTTTTTTTTGTATTCGATGAATTATTTCGCGCTGATTTAATTTATGCATAAGATATGCAAAGATTTCTATGAATGAAAATGAACTTCCAATTCCACCGCCAAATGAACGAATAAACATATTCTATGATTACTTTTGAAAGGCAGCGATGGTGGCAACTGCCACTGGGATTTGGATTTGGATTGGGATTGGGATTGGCGGTGGCGGCTGAGTTCGTTTGAACTTTACCAGAGAATTTCTAGTTACGCGTTGGCTGAGAAACTTAATTAAAGTTATTAAAGTGGAAACGTTTGGCGCCACCGTTTAGAATGCCCCCAGCATGATGGACCCCACACGCATGCGCGACGCCATCTACCGTCGTGTCCCATCTCCCATGGCTCTCTTAGCTCTTCACTGTCGGCGTTATCGCGGCCAATTATGCCGCCTCGTCTAAAAAGGCGGCAGATGGCGGCACGCAGACAGATTTGTCGCATTTGACGCGATAATAATGCACATGAAATGGCCACACTCGACCCAAAAGCCACAAATACCACAACGAAATCCCTCTCTTGCTCTCTTTCTCATGCACTTACTTAAGTTGCTCTCTGCTTGTTGTTGTTGGTGTTGCTGCTGCGCCACACACTCATTCGATGGCGAATGGCCATAAAAGGTGCGATAAAAACGAAAATTTCACAAGCCAAAAGAGATGCACAGCAGCCGCCTGCTTCTGTTGATTCTTTTTTTATTTTCTGTCATGTTCTTCTTTTTGTTTTTGTATTGTGCGTCATCGGCTGAGAGAGTTGAATAAAAATCGACAAACGTCAGTGGAGTGGCGGCAAAGACCAAACGCCTTCAAAGCCGTCAAATCGCTGCTCATAATGGATGCCTTATCTGCCAGAATTGTTTTAACTACTACCGGAGTTGGTTTTAGGCCACATCCAACGAACATTCGGCCGAAAGTCGTCGTTGCCGTTGCCGTTGCCGTTGCCGTGGTTGTTGCTGTTGTCTCTGGCTTTAGAGTAGCGGCTGATGGAGCACATTAATTTGGGCTTAAGGCCCGCCAAAGTTGTTTCAACTTGCAAAACCTGTAAAAACGGAAGCAACGAAGGTTGCGGGGGTCACCCCGCCACACGCTATCACGATCACTCACGACTCAAAGTACGACTGCAGTCAGCAAGCGGCACGAATGCGTGGGCTACAAGTTATCGATAACACACCGATACCGCGGCGAAAGGCGAACTTTCGATAGTTACGCGCAGTGTTATTCAACGCCATAAAAATGCATATAAAGTTGGCTGCAGTTGAAAGAGACTGTAAAAATGATCTCAAATTTGATAAGATTATAGGTTTTTGCTTTATTTGCAAGCTGCACTTAAAAATAATTAACAACTATTAATAACTTAAAGCTAATATAATGCACACTGAATCACAACACAGCTACACACATGCATACATAAGTAACCATCCACATCCCTAACAACAACAATTAATAGGCCAAAATGGCGGAAATGCTGAAACTGTTGCGTTTCGTGGACGTTGTTGTACGCGGCGAGCTTGTTGGTGTGCTGGCCGGGGAGGAGCTGACACTTGGCGATGGAGCAGCTGCAGGTGAGGGCGCGTAACTGGGCGCTGTCTGCGGCATGGATGGCACCGCGGATGCGAAATATGCTGCCTGCAACAAAGCCGCGCTGTGCGGCGCATAACCGAGGGCAGGATGATACGGATGGGCTGGACGTGTGGGCGTATCAGTTACTGAAACAGCAACTGGTGCCGGGTAGTATGCTGGCGAGAGACTACGCTGCGAGTCCTGCTCATAGTCTGGGCGCTGTCGCTTCGCCTGCGGTGAGTCACAGCTGCTGACGCTGGAACCGTCATCCTCGGAATCGGCGGTGGAGTTGGAGCTGCTGTTCAGCTTGCGTTTGCAACGCGACTGTCCGGACTCACGGAATCCCTTGGCAAATGGATTGTTGTCAATCTTCAGCTTGGTAATGCGATCGTTCTGCAAAACAATTTCAAATGGATTCGATTAGTTGGGATTGCGCTGTGTTGTAATCTGAGCTAGCTGGCGTCATCAAGTAGATTTTGGCGACGTAGACGGACCCGGAGCCGGCAAAGCACTTGAACATTGTGTCAAACTGTTTGACAGACCGAGTCGCAGGCAATTAGCGACAGTTCATCATGATCTGTTAACGTCCCTCACACTCCGTCCGTCTCCGGCTCAAGTGGTTTTGCCGGTATTATGCGGGCGTGCCCCCCCGCCGCGTCCATTTTATCAATGAATGGACGAGATGAAATTGAAGATTGAAAGAATTTGAAAAGTAACCCACCTGATAGGCAGTGACGGCGACAAACTCCGTCTCCGGGAAGACAAACGCCTGCTGCGGCGCCCAGGGCAGCTGGGTGAGCTCACTGCTGCGGATGATATGCAGACGAGGCTGATACTTGTGCATGCTGGCCAGCACAATCTATAGAGAGAGAATAGTGGGAGATATACATAAGCAACTGCCGATTAGTGTCAAGATCGGATATCACTTACATGTCCATTGCTATCGAGGGTATTATTCGTCAGCTTGACCTTGTTGAAGAGCAGCGCCTGGGATTGCCAATGTGCGCCCGTTGCCGGACTATCCGGATGCAGATACATGCGCTGGGGGCTTTGTGGCTCCGCACCGCCAGCGGGCACCCATTGGGAGCCGGAGAACTTATACCGACAATCGCCAATGGGCACCATCTCGAGCAGGACACAGTAGCTGGCCTCTTCCTCCAAGCCGCTTAGGGAAACGCGCATCGACGGGAACATGCGTCTGTGAATAGAAGAATAGAAGTTGATTAAGTGGACACAGATCATGGTATGAATATATATACTATATACTATCGATGTACATAAATCAAAGTCTGATTCTAAGCGCAAAAATAGGCGTTGTCTTGGCTGTTTGATTTGTGACCTGGCCTAAACAAGTGTGTAATTATGAGCAGCGGGAGGGCTGGCAGGGGTCTTCAATTTAAAAGGTAACAGCAGAGATCGAGTTCGAGATGGAGTGCAGAGCACGCGGATCATATGGAACAATGCCACGCTTGGGCCCGTGGCATGATTAATTGCTTGCGAGCTGGAAGCTGGGAGCTGGGAGCAACCAACAGCTGCTGGCGCCAAACAATTAGACAAAATCTGTCGGGGCATACGGACATATATGGCTTTTAAACGGCTTCCAAATGTGGCGCTACGAGCAGCTCAATGCATGGCTAATGAGCCGAGAAAGTGGACAAACTGCATCCAAACTCCAGCTTCGACTCATAATTATGTTAATTTTAAACTGCCGCTCGGTAGTCATTGTATCTTTTTTTTCTCTTTTTGAGATACAGATACTCCGAATCTGGAAAATTATGCATAAGATACTCTCAACAACAACAACTACAACACAATCGACAAGGCGAAGACGATGAAGAAGAAGAAAGCGGGCCCATTGTAGGGCCCACAAAAGTGTGAAAACGCAGGTAGAATCGAGAGACGAAACGCGTCGCGTTCCCAGATTTGGGTCTGTGGCATTGTCAACGCTTCTCAAGAGCTCTAAGCAGAAGAAGAGAAAAGATTTTTATGAGCACACCGGCGCCAGGACGGCGGCTATGAGCTGCACTTGTTGTTGTCACTCGTCTTTGTTGTTGTTGTTGTTGCTGCTGTTTCTGGTTATTGTCCCAGGGCCGCGGAGCTCCTGCTGCGTTTTGAATTATCGCTAGGCGCCACATTAGGCCACGATTTCCCTCAGAGAGATGCTGCAGGCGCACAGGGTCATGGCAAATATTTACATAGGCCCCGTTTACACAGACCGCACTGCACTTGACTTCTCAAGTTAGATATTTGGGAAAGAGAGAATTTCCTGGCTGCCCTATGACCCGAGCCCATATCTATATTTGCATAGGATGCAACTAGGATGCGGCCATTAAGTTGTTGTGAAACTTACCGTCCGCTCTTTGTGATGATCATCTCGGTGCCAATCTGATGGAACTGCTGCCACAAATCGTTGTTCTCCAGCTTGGCATCCACGCCCGGCAACGTTGGGCGACTGGGCAGCATCAGGTGCGACTGTGGATGGGCATGGGGCTGTGGCATGTGTAGTGGCAGCATGGCCGGAAAGGGATCTGTGTGTGTGTGTGTGTGTGTGAAGAGACAAGAAGATCATAATTTTAGTAAGAAGTTGATTGTCTAGTTCGTTAGCCTGTCCAGTGGAGTTGCCATTACAATTTGTTGGCATACTCTATTATGAATGCCGGCCGAGAAATTGCTGCTGTCTGGGGTCTGTGTTATTGGGTCGTAGATAACCCCGATATTATATCAGACATCATATCATCAGCAGGCGCAGCTTCAATTTATATTTAAGTGCCTTAACAAATTCCAATTAACTATTTCGCTTTTCAATGTATCCACTTCTTGTCTAAGTTTTGCCGTCGGCAACCAAGGAACTGCCACTTACCCGGTATACGTTGCATGATCTGTTGACGGTACAGCTCATGGGCAAGCTGCTGCTGCATTCTCATATCCATTAATTCGTGCATGGACAACATATTTGTTCTGTGTGTATATTTATCAATATAATATTCCCACAAATTGAACACTTAATTCACTTGGTTTTATACTCTTCTTTAGTTTATTTTGAATTTCTGCGCTGCGCTTCGTAGTTCTGACACGCACGACGTTTCGCAACGAACTGATCTGGAGTTGATCGTGGTAGTCGCTTAGCTGCGTGCGCGTCGTAGCCGGTTTTCGCTGCCAGTACCTACCGAACCAGTTTCGAGTTGCAGTCGCGCATGCTGATTGGCTGGCACAGCCGACGCCTACGCCGACAGCGACAGCTAGTATGGCGCACTCTCTCTGCCAACGCTCAAGCGCCATTTTGTAAACTAACAAAGCATGCATACGGTGAGAGACAGTGAGAGAGCGAGCAACAGAGTTGGCAATGAAGAGCAAGCAATAAGCAATCTGTTGTTGTTGTGTTGGGCCGTGCTGTGCCGTAGCTGTTGGCTGCGCTGTGCTGTGCAGTGCTGCTAGTGGCGAAGTTAACGCTTAGCGCTGTTGATTTTCATCAGCCACAGTGTTTTTCTGCGCCACTGGCTTTGCCGCTCTCCTCCCCTCTCCTGTCGTCTCGTCTCGCTCTATCGCACTGTCAGTCAGTCAGCTCACGAATGTGGCATGCTTTGTAATTCAGAAGTGAGATTTTCCACAGTGCGCCCTGTCTGCAGCACCAACTGCAGCAGCAGCAGTCGCCGTCGAGAGAAGGCTGGAAAAATTTCTATTGCTATTTTCATTGCTGTCTTCCGCTGAGCTCTGGGTATTCTTGGGTTTTGGGAGCGAAGAGTGTTGCTCTTGGCAGTGGAACTGAGACGGGCATCTTTTTGAGTATTTTGCTGCATTTTGTGGCGTGTAATTAGCCACCATTTTGGGCTCTTGTTGGCATTGTCTGGCATTTTGTATTTATGTATTTTATGCAGACAGGTGAAACATAAATTTTGTTGGTTTTGTTAATTGCCTGTTTCATTGCTCCCTTCAACCTTCTCCCAGCCACTAACACTACCTCCAGCTGCCAGCTTGCTGTTTGTTTCTCTTGCTTTTTGCCAGATTGTTGGCCATAGTTTCCCGAAAATTGATACATTTTGTTGCTGCACTATTGATTAGTGCTTGTCAGCACTGAAAATTGCTATTAATCGTTAAGCTGGAGTGCTCGGAAAATTTAAATGCTCCTTCTGTGTAGATTCATGGTAACCTAATCACGAACAGCAGTTGCCACAGGAAGTCAGCATGAATCTGAAAATTGTTGACCCTCTGACTCAGTGCCTAAGGAATTCTAATCCTAAAGATAAGCCCAACATTTTGGCAGCTGCTAGTAGAGGCCCTAAGCCTGTAATAAAACTTGGCATATCTTAACTCATCTCAAATTAGAGTAAATATTTTTAATAGACTAATTTTAAGAAAGCTTAAACATACGACAGTGATGGAGATCCCATGTGAGGAAATTATAATTTACAGATAAAAGCTGAACACATATTTGTACAGCATCATAAAAATTTCGAAAATACTTAAATATTTTAATAAGAACTGTTGCTTGATACATAAATTCATTGAATATATTTCCAGTATCAGTACAATAACTAACCCGAATTTGATGAAATTTGCATTTTTATTAAGTTCTGATATTATACTTTTGCTCGGCACTTTCCGACATCCAAATTTTTTGATTCTAATCGATTTTAAATGTCAGAACTAGTATCTGAGATTAGAGTAAGGATTAGGTTGTTATTGATGAGTATTTCTACAGATATGGTTAAAAATCTGGCGAATACGACCCAAGAAGTCGCAGTTATAGATTATGTGTTAGACTGCAACTTTAACTTATCAATACTTATTCAATTTATAAAAATAAATATTTATTTAAAACGTTTCGAGAAATGGATAAAAACAACTAAAATGTATGATTCCAAATTTTTAGAATTTTTTTTTAGCTATTTTGAATGTGGAGTTTAAGTAAAGGAGCATCATGAAAAAATCTCACTTGGACAATTTGTGTTTAGTTTACTCTCCATACTATTTCAGAATCCGAAATACTCTGTAAATATAGTTGTGGTTTTCATATGCTAATGCAGATTAGGGGTGTTCCCATGTTTGGTGACACTTTCTGGGGAATGCCTGAAAAACAATTAGCACTTCATCTCAACCGCTGCAGCCACGAACTTCAACACAAAACACAAAAAGTTAAATATTGTCGCGAGCAGCAAATAATTTCGGGGATGAGTTCATTGCCAATGGACTAGAAAGCTGAGTTCCAACTAAATTTGCAAATTTGACTTGGCAACGTCATTAAATTGACATTTTGGAGACATTAGCACGATTTTGCCAGTCGTAGACAGCATATCTCCGGTAAGAGAAGACGTCCCGACATTAGACTGAGCTGAAGAGACAGGAGTTTTAAAAGTTGAAAGAGGGAGGTTGTGCCACTGCCAGACAATTGCCCATTTGGCAGCCTGGAGACAGGGTGACGGGCGCCAGTGCATCATAAAATATTTGTACAAATAACCAACCAAACGACAAAAAAAAATATATTATTTGACATACAAAAAATATAATACAATAAAGGAATGGGAACAAAAGATATCAAAATGGTAACGCTTCACGCCTGCATGAAAAGCGGACCGACAAAGCAAAAAAAAAAATACCGAGACGGACAGTAGTCACTTGTTGCATGAACTCTTGCGGCAGCTGTGGGGCGTTGCAGGCAGTTTTATGGCCGATTCTAGTCGTCAGATATATAGTAAGGTATATATCGTTGAGGTCCAGTTAAGGTTCAAGTCAGGTGTAATTGCGTCACACGACGCAAGCAAGGTCGAAGAAACACAGTCTCTGCCACATTTTGTGGCAAGTTGCAGCATTTGGTGTGAACCGATCCGTAGGCGGGCGTTTCTTTTGCATTTTCTAAAATCAACTTAAGATGTTTGCTTTGAGGGCTCATACCTGACACTCAGACGGAGGCTGAATCGCAGTCCGAGTCCTAGTCGGAGATTGGGAGGAGGACAACTTGGTTGTCGCCAATTGAAGTAATAATTTTGTTTTGTATGGTTGTACGGTTGTCGTGCGACGCGACAAGTGCCTCAAGAGCAACCTCCTGGCGCCGACCAGTCCGATACTTGTCCTTTGCTTGTCATGCGACGTCCTCGTATCCTGGCGCAGGCTGTGCCTTTGTGTTTGCGCTTATCTGCCGACACAGCATCTGCGACGAACTCGATTTTGTTGCACAGTAGCCCAATTCCAGATCCAGACCCAGACCCAGACCCAGTCCCAGTTCGAGTCACAGGCACTACGACATGTGTTTGTTTGCCTCTGATAAGATACAGATTTGAGGCAGCTACTGCTGCGGGGCAAGGCCAAGACTATGTTAGTTGCAGTCTCCGCAGCTGCGGGTTATAGCTGAAGTTGCAGACAGATCTCATCAAATCATTTGGCTAATTAAAATATAAATAAGCTAACCAAATGCCAACTATTAAAAGATCATCTTCAGCCTTTGGTGGGTTTGGGGGTCTTATGTGATTATGGCGGCCAATAATCATGGGGTTTGGAGACAGGTTGCATTTAATGCTGGCTGCCACAATACAGCACAGATCAATAAATCATGCCACATAACCCTAATTAACCCATACGAAAAACGTCGAGACTGCTGTAGATTGTCACCTGTAGTCCGAGAAGGAAAATACAACATATACATACATACATACATATCATATGTGTGTATAATTTATGAAAACATACAGAAGAAGAAGATGAAGGTGATCGTAAGACAAAGAAAAAGATGAACATAAAATAATATAAATGATATAAACGACACTGTTGTCTGCGCCTAATAAGCAAACTTCCAACAACAATTGCGAGGCGTGGCCGCGCCCCGAATCCTGAGAAGAAATGCATAAAGATGCAAACTATGCGATAAGTTTCATTCCATTCCATTCCCAGTCTCTAGCCCGCTGCTGCTGCTGCTTCTTCTTCTTCGAGCCACATTTAGGCGCCTGCAACTAAATGCTAAACGAGTTAACTCGCTGATAGAGATCTTTTGGGTAAATACTACTAAGCCGTAGTTGAGTCCGTCCATAACCGTGGCTGGAGGTGCGTTGAGCATCATTAAGGCAGCCAAAGACAGACACGAGAGGCTCACTCTCTCTCTCTCTCTCTCTTTCTCTGTCACTCCCTCTCTGTCTTTCTGTGAGACGACCTCAGCGATGATTTAATTTTCCAACACGCTTTCTACCACACTTGGCCCAAAACTTGTAGCCAAAAAGCAGAGCGAGATGGGTAGCTCTTCTAAGAAAGAGAAGCCAATATGCCAGCATGAGGCAGAGAGTCTTCGTCTTCGTCTTCGTCTTCGTCTTCCTCAGCGACTCCGTCTTCGTGTTTTTTTTCTTCTCTTGAATGATCGATGGCCTGTCGTTGAGATGATCACTTTCTGTGGCTGCCTAGCGGCTACTAGTTGAGATACTTAACGACGACCACGATGGGTCCACCAAGAGGTCGAAGCTGAGAAGCCCAGACGGGCATTATAATTTGTTAAGATGTTTGTTTCATGCGGATTGATCGACTGCAACCTTTAGTTTTTTTTTTTTTTTTTTTTTTTTTGGTTATTTTGTATACATCATTTTAGTGGTACCTCTTCTCTCTCTCAATCTCTCTTTGCATATTTATATTTCTCACGTTGTGAGGCTCCACTCCACTCCACTCCATGGAGGGCTACCCCCATGGCTAGGGGTCCACAGCGGTTTGCCTGTCACAAAACCAACAGAAGAAATCAATAAGTATCTGTTAGATACATTATCGACAAGTGTCTGCGCCAAGCGCAGATAGAAAGATAGATAGCCTACAACAGAGAGATAGAGAGGGAGAGAGAGTGAGAGCGGGAAGCGGATGGAGTGAAGCTACTGTGATCATCTAGACGTCGCCACCGGGCCACTGTTATCAGCATTTCGGCATCTGGACACATTACATTGCTACTTAAGATACATTTTTACAGTCCGCATACTATGTGGCATCTGGATATCTAAGTATCTGGTATCGCTTGCCACAGCGTTTTGCCATATCGATTACAGCGCGATGCGGCGACGGTGACGATGATGGTGATGGTGACGGCGGCTTCTCTTTGCATTGGCCTAACAGCAATTGACCTGAGCAACAGAAGTCGAACTATGTAATCGATACAGATTCAGATACACAGATACATATCGTGAGCCCATATCGTGTTCGCGATCTGCCATTCGTTAGCCTCTTCCTGGCGGCATTACGCTCTGTGATCTTTGTGTCAATCCGGTCGAGATTTAGCTCTCCTTTGTGTCAATCGATCGACAATTGGCAATCGCCCATTGGTCATTGGCCATTTGCCATTCGCCATTTGCCAGTTGGCTAGAAACGTTGGCCATGAGCTGATCTCAAAAAAAGCGGCAGCTCATTGGGGATGCCAGGCACAGCTTCATCGACGCTAATTAAAATAAATTCTGTCAGACATTCTCGTTTAATTTTTTCGCGCACCTCCATTTGGGACACACAACATCAAGATCAACATCAACTGAGATGCAGTATTCTTCCATTTCATAAAAGTCACTCAAAGACTCTCGAAAGCGAGAAAACATGCAATAAATACGTCAGTTGTTGAGGCAATACGTCAAATGTTGTGCTTGGATGAGAAGTGGGAGGGGAGAGCTTTGATTAAAAATGTACATTATTAATTAGTTGTTATAATTGCATTTAAAAATCCATTAATATTTATAGAATTCATAATAAATAATGAGGCACAGCGCCCAGTCGCGTTTCACTCTGTGCTCCTCCTAAACACGGCGACAACGAACGCCTCTAAATGTCAAAACAGAGTCAATGGAGCAGCCACCGCAACCACCGCAACCACCGCAACCACCAGCACCGCTAGCCAGCCAGCCAGTCAGTAGTGTCGCCACATCCACATGCAGCATACGACTCCAGCCAAGTTTGGCAATTTATGCGGTTCGCAATTTGGCCAGTTAACAGCGCCATTCGCCACATGATCTCTGTATTGGTGAATGTATCTGTATGCAACATTCAGTATGTGTGTGTATGTGTGTGTGGCATAAGTATTTGATGCGAGTCGCGTCGAAAATGTTGCTAGTTGCCTTTTTGACAAATTCTTTGGAGTGTGTCTCTGCGGCACAAATGACATAACTGACAGCTGGGGGCATGCTACCAAACCAGCGGCAACTTGCAACCCAAGTGATCAACTATCCTATAATATATTTGGGAGTTATCTTCATATCTAGATATTAAAAAATATTTTCTTAAAAAAATAGATTGTATTTAATAACTAAGTTGTAGAGATTCTTGATTTACTAATTTTATTATTATTTAAAAAAAATTAACTAAGATAACTATTTAATGAAATTCTCATTTGAGCTAATTTATGAGCATATCTTGAAAAATACTTATCAGAAAAATTAAAAAAAAAAATTAATATGCTAGTTTTGTATCCTAAAATCGATTAAAATCAAAAAATTTATTGAATTTTTTTAAACTATGGAAAATGGTTAAAGAAGACTGAAAATATAACAAAAAATCGTTAATAAAGAACTTTTTTTGTTTACAAACAATAACCATTGAATTATAAAGAATGTTATTAATGATGTTTCAAAATAGAACCAAAACATTTATAGAAATGCAAAAATCTTGAATATCGGTAGAGATTTGCCAAACTTGTGACATTTCTAAGTAAATTCTTCACGGATATTAAGAAAAATGGCGCCACTACTCTCCGCCTATTTTCCTAACAATATATACATATATATATTCACATAAAAATCCCAAATTGTTAACAGATTTCTTTAAATTTAAGAATCGGCCATCTTAAAAATAATATCCTTATCAAACTGCAGGGTATACGATGCTTCCAGCAGCGTTCATAAGACACAGATACTCAGAGAGCATGTTGAAGACGAGGAGAGAAATACAAAAACTTAGATGGTTTTCCTTTTTGGCAGGGGCTGCTTGCCTTTCTGGCGCTGCCTTCATAAATATTTATGTGTCGTCATTGAGCCCAATTTTTTATAACGCATATTAAATTGTAAATTAAAAACAAATTTTTGTTGACTTTTCTACACTCGAATGCGTTGTTTTATTGCACTCCGATATGTGTGAGAGAGTGTTTGTGTATCTTTATATGCATGTTTGTCCGAAACTGAACCCATAATTAAATTTTAACATTTCCACCTTTTTGTAGACTCTTCTCTTCGATGCTGTGCCTCCTACATCTCCCTCCTCGTACATCGTCTGCGACTGTCTCTGGGAGATGTTCTCAGGCCATTGGCGTGGCTTGACCACAAGCCGAGTTCTCGTTCTCAGCCAGTTGAGAAAAGGGTGAAATATATCACTGGCGCCAAGTTACCGCCCGCTGTGCCCCAAACGTGGTAAATTTTTTATTGCAGCCGTTTAGGCGAACCCTCGAAACAGCCAAGGACATCAATCAAATGTGATCAAGCTGGAGGAGATCGCGCCAGAAGAGAGAGAGAGAGAGAGATTGTGTGTTGGGAATAAAGTGTGGGCATGATTTGATGACCATTAGAAATGTTGGGAAATCAAACATTATTTTTTTTTTTTGGTTGGCAGAGGGAGAGAAGCGTTAATATGATAATATGCAGCTCTGTCTGTCTATCAACCTGTTGCTCTGTCTTCAATCTCTATGAAGTTTTCTTTGGTTTCGTCGTTTTATGAAATAAGCAATTAAAAATGAATTTGAGTCAACAACATGCTGGCAGCTTAATGACTGCCATTTAATTGGATTTCAATGTTTTCTTTTTGTCGTATTTTATGCGATACATACACTATATATACGATAGTGGAACGTGGTGGGTCCTGGCTCTCAACCAACTCTCTATGCACAACAATCAAACATCTTTGATGGTAAAACTATAATTAATTTAAACATTTATATTGGCAGTTTATGTGATTCTCCAGCAGCAGCAGCAGAATCAGCATCAGCGTGGGTTTCACTCTGGAACCCATCAAAGCTGTTTATGAACCTCTGGCCGAAATCTCAACTCCTTAACTTGATTGAGTTATGAATGCTGGAAACGGTTGACAGGTTCACCAGACTCTGTCTCTCCACTAAATAGTTATATCTTACACCCCGGGTCCAAGTTTGGAGTAACATGGAACTGCACTTTGACAAGACAAGCATACAAAACGCCTATCCTCGTCGTTTTGGCGTTGATCCTTGTTGATGTGCCACATTAGTCAAGGCAACAACTAGACAATTCCATTTGCCCAAAATCGAAACCAGAGATACAATTGGTTTTCGATGATCACGCCTACAAGTTGTCAATTCCACCACCAGGACAAGCCCCCCAGTTGTTGTGCTCACAACATATGTACATACATATATCCTGATGCTCATCTTCGTCGTTTATAATTGCGCAGACAGTTGGACCAGTTGACGAGACCGACGACTCGCCGGACACGCCCTTGTCTCCAGCGGTCGGACCTGCGGACATTTGGACAACAATCGAATTGACCCAAACCCAAGTGAATCACGGGCGACCTATAAAAATATATATACAAGTATATGTTCTTCTCATTTCAGTTCTTCTCGGATTCTGTTTTGTTTTAAGATCCCACAAGTCGCAGCCGAAATCGGTTTTAATATGTGAATGCGTTGATTGCCTCCGCTTTTTAATAAAATGATAACTTTTAGACCAGACAAATATTTCATTTCCTTTGCCTGGCGTCGACGCGATTGGAGCAGCGACAACCCGAGGGGAGCCGTAGAGGTCCAAAGACAGACAACAGACAGCGGACAGATACGTAAAATCATCATCAAGCATAAGTCAGATAACAAGGTAACTCTGGCAGGCTGAGAACTTATAAAATCTTTGATACTCTGTAGAATTTTCATGAAATTATAAAAATACTACAAACAAGAATTAAGAATATTTAAAACTTCAGGCCAATATCTGACTGAGGAAAATAACTTTAGCTATAGAAATTTGGAAAACTTGACAACCCTAGATCTCAATATTTCTCCTAAAGGGTATTCCTACAGCATGGGCATACACAAACAACTGTGGCAACAACCACGACGCATGAATGATCACTTTCCAGCACAAATTGGAGACTGGCCTGAACGTATTTGCACCTCTGAATTCGGTGTGGGCACAGCAGCAGCTCCAACTCCAACTCCAGCTCCAGGTTCGGCAACAACAACTTGCCTCAGACACAGACAGATAGCGCCAGTCGGCTGCCGTGGCAGTGGCAGCCACAGTCACAGCCAAGACGAATGAAGGGCTTCGAGGAAGCTTGGCAACGGTCGAGTTCGGAGTTCGTGCGTGCGTCTTGTGGCATGCCTGTGCACCCGCAATCAATGCCAGCTGTGTGGCATGGTGTGGACGGGCGGTGGCAAGATCGTTTAGCAGCACGACGGCGCACTTCATTGCTGCCCCTGTTGCTGCAAATGTTGCATGCCTCAGCCATGACCATCAGCATCATCATCATCCTCATCCTCATCTCGTGCAACCTTCCATCGTGCGCATTCCAACCAAATTTGCCCGCAACATGAAGAAATTGTTGCTTATTTGTTTTGTTTGGTTGTCTGTTTGTTTGTTTGTTGTATTTGTTGTATTTGTTGTTGGCCTCGTTGCAGTTGTCGGAAGATAATATGGACATGGCCTGGCGCCAGTTTTTGGGGCAGCCCAAAACTTGCATTTAATGAAAATTTCCCCCAACACAGTTTTAGTTGTTATGATGGTGCCCTACCTTGACTTAGAATTCCCTAGGCTGTCACTTGTGGGAGATTTCATAAAAATATAAAACAGCACATTTTTATATTTTTATGCAAATTTTGAATAATATTCAAATTATATAAGCCTGCCCAACAACCTGTTGAATTAAAGGTTAAAAAGAAAGAAGCTTCTACGACCGCTTTCTTGGGATCTGTCAACGCAAGGTAACCTAACCCAACCTAACCTAACCTAACTCGGACCTTGTCAAATGTAAAATAATAATTGCCAATGTATTCCCCATATAATTTTAATGTGATTATAATATTTACTACTTAAAAATAAAAATTTTTAAAAATACATTTTTTCGTTCAATTTTGGATAGTTGAATTTCTGAGTGTCGGTATTATTGGTAGGTATTATTATAGTGTAGCTCATGGCTAATTCGTTGTGACCCTGTCGGTGAAGAAGGCCAAATAACTAAAAATCGGTGCTGTTGGCGTTAACGAGACTTTTGACAGGTTGATTCATGCTCACGTCGCTGACTTGGCTTATTTGACCCAAAGTAGGGGCCTGTCTACATACATATATGTATTTATATGTATGTATGTCTGGGCCACCAGTCAACTAAACAGCGTTGTTGCCTGTCCATTTGTTTGTTTTTCTTATGGCTTATGGCTTTTTGGGAGTTAACCCAAAACAAAAAGCAACAGCAACAACCACCACAACAACAGCAACAAAAATAATAATACATTTTTATTAATGACCACCGAACGAGAAAAGCAACAAAGAAAAAAACACAGAGAGAATCCCGAGATGCCACACAATTGCAATGGGGCGCCAAAAGGGCCACTTGCCTCCGCTAAGCGATGCAACAACCAAGAGAAAAAACACGAGGTCCAAAAAAAAGCTTGTTCCTCTCTCTCTCTCACACACACACACACTCTCTCTCACTCTCTGTTGCAGTGTGTATCTCTGTAGCTGTAGCTGAGACTGGGGCTGGACCTCAGCGCCAGTTTTGAGTATGTGTTGAAATGTGGTAATTTGTCTCGCTTAGAGACTCCACAATGTTGTGGTTGTTGTGGTGCTGCCCACACCAAGGCAAACAGACAACTTGCAAGTACCCCTCCCCCCCCCACATCGACCCATAACATGCCACGGCAAACAAAAAGACAAAACTGATGACGATCAACGATTCATTAATAAAACATTTGTTCGCCTGAAGAGACCCTATCCAAGTTCATGTCCATGTTGATGTCCAAGTGCTAGCTGCTGGTGGTGGACCAGCATATAGTGGCGTCTTCTAAGCACAGATGCTGCTGCCATCTTCAACTCCACTTCCATTTCCACCTCCATTTCCATAATTCATAAATGCCAATGCGAACCTCTAACTGACAACAACTACTGGTATTGAGTTTTTGTCAATAGTCAAAGATTAGAGATCCGTAAATGCTGCTACTAACCCCACTTACCCCTATCCAGCTACTATTATGGCTAGACAAACAATAAATTTCACAGCTTAACGCGATCGCATAATGAGCTTGCCACAGCCACAACTCCGGCCACGACTTGGACTTGGGTCCGCTCAACAAAGTTGCAAACGAACAAAGAATACAGCGAAATCCCAACAGCAGCAACACTTTTTTACACACACTCCACATGTGTGTGTCTGAGTGTGTGTGTTTGCTTAGTGTGTTGCAGTTGTATCCATTCCATGGAACTGTAAGCGACTTCAATAGAATTAATTTACGCCTCACGTTTACAGCATCGGACACAGTTACATGTGCCTCAGTCCACTCCTCCTCCTCCTCCTCTCTGTCCCCTCACTTCAACTCTATTTGTCCCCGCATACCCCTCATAACTGTGCCATTTGCTTCTGGTATTTAGAAAAATTATCAATATTATTGTGAGCAGTTAGAAAATATTTGTGCAACAAGGTGTTAAAATGCATTTACATAAACACTTGAAGCGTTGTCATGCCTCATTTGGACTTTTGCCAGCTGCCAAACAAAATCAAGGGGATCGGGGGGGATGGTGGGGAGAAGTTGGTTGATTATTGAGCAGGTCGTTGCTACAAATACAAACACAACTTGAACTATGAGAAAGTTAATAAGATATCAACAAAATAAAAATAAAAAAGAAACAGAAGAAGCTAGAATAGAAGTTTTCTCTATTTCTACATTTTTTTTTAAAGGAATTTCAAAATTAGAAAAAAATTATAGAAATCCCAACAATAGATCGGTAGTAAATCCCATTATACAGCAGTAGCTCCACGCCTCAAATGAGCAGACACAGAAGCTGATCGCGTAAAGCGAAACAACCCTCAGCGTAAAAAGATGTTACAAGTTCACACTAAAGCATTGATGAAGTGCGTCCGAGCAACGCCAAAGGACCCCTGACATTGCCACCAAAAAAAAAAAAAAACAGAAAATTATATAAAAATACATGTAGCAGGAGCAGGACTTGAAAGTAGAGCACCACAGCATGAACTCTGGAGAGCGGCAGAGAGCAAAAGGAAGACACACCAATTTGGCTTAAAATTACGCTACACTGATCAAAAGGCAGCTGCGGCAGATAGCGGAGTGGATGACGGTGACGCTGACGGCCTGATGGGATGACGGAATGACGGAATGCTGTTGAAAAGTGTGAGTGTGAGACACAGCCAGAGAGAGAGAGAGCGAGAGAGGGGTGAGAGACACGGAATGATATGGGATGGCCATGTCATGAGGTTAGGCGAAAGTGCAGTGACGTGTATGCGAGTGTGTATCTGTGTGGATGATTCTCCGGCAACGGGCTCATCAATACAACAAGCGATAAGCCTCATCTCTCTCCGCTGGCTGCCATTGATCTCACCTGAGCCGCCAGCCAAACAACTCATATACCTGTGATCCATTTTACACGGCAACGCTCCGCTCCGCTCCGCTCCAGAGATGGCAGCATCTCTCTCTCTCTCTTTGGCTGTAGCCGTTGCCTTGTCAATTGGGCGGACAACGATATTGTTATGCTTATTACACCGGCAACAGCTACCGAATCTCTCTCCTCGACTTCGTTCTTTTTATTTTTCCCTGGGCACTAACACACAGAAGCTATCTGCCCTCTTCTTGCCTCTGTGCCGCCTGCCGTTGTAGGAGTATGCGGTGCACTTTGAGCTCTGTTGCCGACCAAACGAGGATTATCTCTTTATCAGCCTTAATCTCAAGTAGTTAATAAAGTGCGATGCTTTGTACTTTAACCGCTCTGCCATTGTTCCCAATCCAACAAACATACCATACCTCTCCAAATCTTAGTTTTGGACATCCTCTCTCCCCAGTGCTACTCGGTGTGCCTGTCCATTGGCCAACGATTCGGCAATGGCTCGACTCTTGGACTCGGCATCGTTGAGTGTTCCCCGATGCAGATAATCGTTTGTGGTATGCCGAAAACTATAGAGTATGCATTACCCAAAAAAACAATCACTGTAGTACATAGGGCGTGATTATCATAAGAAAAACGCGGCAGACAAGGAAAAAATCAACTACTATCTGGGAATTGCCATGGCCAGAAATTTCAACAACCTGTGAACACGAACATGGAATGCTGTGAGCAATGGGAAAAGGCATTTTTATAAAGATAGACTACTATCCTTGATAGCTTAATTCACTTTCATCATAAAATTCAAAGAAAAAAATTAAAAAATTTAAATTAACAGAAATTACTAATTATATTACTAATAATAGAGTCTTCCATTTTAAAAATTTTAACTATTTTCTAACTTGGTTTTCCAACTCAAATTTAATCTTAAAAAAAAATCTTATATCAAGGAACCACATATACGTACATATATCTGATCTCATTGAACCACCCTCTATAGTTTTCTGAAAAATGCGCTCAAAAATCTTGTCAACCAACAATTAGCAGGATCTTTGCAATGATCCTATTCCAAAGTAAACATATTATCGTCATCCAGTTTATGCTGAGATCAGATAGGATGGTTGGGTTGGGTGCCTGGTGGCAGCTGTTTGGGCATAGAGCTCCATAAGGAGAATAAACAGTACTTTAAACAGATGACAACATGCCCAGAAGCACAATTATTGTGTCCCCCTTTTGTTGATGCGATGATCCAAAAATATGTCAACAATGGCAAAATGATTGTTATCCTTTAAGCAAACCTCTTGTGGTGAACCCAAATCCCATTTGCCACAAACAATTTAAGCGAAAATTGTTTAGCCAGTAGTAAAAATAAACGAATTCAAAACGAAACACGAAATGCATGCATATGCCACACACACACACACACATACACATTCACAAGGATACAATGTAAGGAAAAAAGCATATCCTTTGAGGAAAATCTCTGAGTATGGGCATCTCGTTTGTCTTGTCTGGGAATGAAAACAAACCCAAAATGGGATCTTAAAGGCTGCGACAAACTGTAAAAACAAATTGCGTTTTTGTTTCAATTATACAAGGATTACACATGTCCTCTAGATGAGTGCTTTAAACAAAATGCCTGATCCACACTGCTGCTCAAGTGCTCGAACAATTTGCACTTGATTTTTAAGTAGGTGATTTCTATTATGCGAGACATTAGCTGTCATACAAACGCCCTATTCAAACCTATGGGCACACAAAACCCAGACACTTGATTACCATTTGAATACATCCAGAATTCTCTCATAGATCGGTACATAGAGTGAAAGGAACCGACGTCGGTCATAAAATCTCAAGTACCTTTAGCTATTGTACTCGTAACGCCGGTGCCATCTTCATATCAATCGTTATTCCCACTCTACTCTCACTGTCCGCATTCCTTTCGGAGCTCACGTCCCACCAAGTAAGTAGTGAGTGGTACATCCCATTTGGAATACAGGTAAACTATATAATAAAACCGCAGGCTCTGCGCCCTGGCGACGGGCTTTACATTTTCCAAAACTGAAGCGAACCGCACCGGACCGAACCGATACTCAATGGTCTGTTAGCGGGGAAATTCGCTGGAAATCCCTAGCTGGCTAGTGGCCAGTTGATGTGCCATAAAATTATGGCTGCTCATAAAATTCATTAATCGCTGCTAAATGCGCGTCATTAGTCAACACGCGGCGCAGGCGCTGCACTTTTCCAGGAAGCACCACTTGCCGCAGGCATCAACAACGTTACTAACGCGAACGTGTCAGCCTCATTTCTCTCTCTCTCTCTCCATCTCTCTCTGTGTCTCCTCCTTTCTCTTCTCCATCAAATCTCTAACGAGGCAAGGCACCAAACAACAACTTGGCCCGGAGGGCAACAGTGGCCGACAGGCGCGTCGCGTGAAAACGGTGATTAATGCATTTACTGCGTGGATTTAATATGGAACGCACGGTTATCCTGTACAGGTAAACCGCAACCGAATGGAAATGCTCGCGGAAAATCCCCTAACAAGTGCGATTGATAAACGGATCAGTATTCATGTGGAAAGTGGCAAGAGAAGGGCGAAACTGTCATGTACAACTGAGTGGAAAATTCCTAGAAATTCTATGGGAGATATTTTTACCGGAATATTATCGATTCTATAATTGATATGAGAAGGTATTGATAAAGCAAATTTAACGTACTTTCCTAATAATAGCCTCATCATAATACTTTTCGAAAACAAGTTTCATATTAAATTCTCCAAATAAAATTTCCGTTTTATGAGCAAGTTTTAAGGAAAATTGGGAAATTTTTAAATGCATTAGTTTTTCAAAAAGTGTTATCAAATTTACAGTATATTCTCATAATAGTAGCCATTTTTTCTGAAAGCAATTTTCATATTAAATTTTCCAATCAAATTTTTGTCTGTTGAGACAAAATTTTAATCTAAATTTATGAATTTTTGACAGAAGAAACTAAATAAAAATTTATCATCTACTCCTAGTAAAAAATCCTAGTAAAAAATTTCTGACTTTTCATGTTTAACTGTGTATATACATTTGTCTCTTTTAAAAAATATTTGATACTAGCATATTTCCAATATTTTTAAAAAAATTTCCTTAAAAAAACAACAAATAATTAGCAAAGAATTTCTGGTATTCTAAATAAGGTTTAATTGCCTTTTAATAACTTAATAAACGCTAGAACTTTCTAAGAAAATTATTATAATGACTGAAGACAGACTAAACTATGCTGAACGGATGGGAAGCGACAGCAGCTGTTGTGGCATGCGGAGAGTGGCATGTAGCAAAGGGGTAAAGCAGCAGCGTTGAAGTATGGGAGGTATGCACTTCAGACGCGATTACGGTCAACATTTAAGCAACAGCAAACAAATGTGGACAACGGAGGGGAGGGACGGGAATTGAGGCAAAGAGATCTTGGGGAGAGAAGAAACAAAAAAAAAAATGTGCCTACTTCATTCATAAGATTTTTTAGTGGCGCCTGGCGCCAACATTTTTCACTTGCGTGCTGCAAGCGTCGCCAGTTAACTCGAGTGTGTGTTTTTAAGTGTGTGTGCGTGTGTGTGAGAGTGTGTGTGTGAGTGTGTAAGCGCTTGGCTGCGCCTCGAAGCACTTGACTTGTAGTGCCAACATTTTCATTAAGTCAAATGTGCCACGTACCTCCCAAAAAGATGCGGCAGCCACATGATGATTGTTGCCCCCAAGGCAGAGACAGCGCCACAAACAGAAAGAGAGAGGAAGATATCAGTCTTAAAAGATGAACAGAGACAGCAACAAGCGGTTGAATGCATTTGCGTTGATTTAGCGTATCGCTCATAATTTGTTTTTATGGGTTTTGCATTAGAGCGGCATACGGGGCACGAGGCATGAGGCATGAGGCACACAGCCAGATAAGTTGCAGCTGCAGCACAGAGCGTTTTTCATTCGATTTGCGCTTATCAAAACGGAAACTGTAAGTAAGTAAGCAGAGTTGCCACAGCTGTAAGTAGTGAGTAGTGGCCACAAAATGTCAACTGCTGCCTGCCACAAATGTGTGGCGCCATGCCGCAGATAAGCAACTTGTCCCCAATAATGGAATCGTACCACAGCGTCTGTGTAGTCCAAAATTGGGGAACCGAGGTTGCCGTTTTGTTATTGTTGATATTGTCAAATTGGGTGAACTGTTAATTTTAGTACAAATTTGGTTCGAAAATAGATCGAAATGAATGAAAATATTCCATCTGCCCACGCAAATATTTTGGCCAGACGTTTTTGGCCCAGTCATTGTTGGCTATTAACAGCTTGCCAATTGGCAAATTGTCGAGTCGATTCGATTCGAATCGAATGGAATTTGAAGAGGAAATTTATGGGTCGTCGCCAACCCGGGACAGCAGAAGAAAGAATCACTACACTACCAACTGTGTTGACCAACTGTTGACACTTTCAATTTGAAGGCAAAAGCCACGGGCTGAAGAGATCAATTCAGATCTATTCACGAGTATGAGTATGAGTATGAGTACGACTACAAGTAACGAGTATTCGTATCATCATCATGTTTGGTCACAACTCGTCTGCTGTTAAATATTTTGTTATTTTCATATGTAAATGTTGTTTAACGACTCTGTATGAATTCGTATGTAGACTGAGTAATATGACTATGATTATCTCTATACTTATAGATATATATATGAGTATATTCATAGTAGTCGTATTTATTGTGCCGTTGATTGAATATGCAAATGCATTTTCACACGTTCGAACTCAACCGGTCAGCAGACAAAGGCAAACAACAGGCATGCAACAACAACAATATCTCATCCCATATGAAAGCTATATATATACTATATAGAAAGAGTTCTGATCTGTAACTTGCACATTGTACAAACATTACAATACAAATACAAATTGGGGCGTTGCTGCTGTTGCTGACCTACAGCAGGGTCAGTCTCCAGGTCTCCACAGTCGAGGTGTGACCAGGTGATAATGGCAGCTCCCAATGCCACATTCTTCTTCTTCACGGATATTAAAAAAAAATTAATACTACCTAATAAATCTGTCAGGAATATGCCTAACTGACTGTCCCATCAACAACAGCCTTAACCATGTTCAGCAGGTCGGTCCCAATACCACTTAGGCTGAAGCTGCAAAGGTATGATAGGTTCATAGCAGAAATGGTTGAACTGTATTAAAATATACTAGAAATTAAAAAAATTTAAAACTTGATATTAATTTAAAATATATGTTTACTCAAAATTTTTAATGTATTTGATGTTCCATTTGTAGATCTTAAAAACTTAAGCAGTCCAGTCCTTGTTATTGGTATCCTTAGGTTGAGCAGACTCAAATTCATTTTTAGAGAATGTTCAAAATAATTTTAACTGAAGCTGAAATACTCTAACTTTGAATGAATCCCCAATTGATGTGAGGTATACGACCTTAGCCTGGCGGGGTTCATTTGGGAGAGCATACAGCATTCTTGAGGTTCCTCTGGTATGCAAAGATGGAGGATGGAGGGCGCGTCCGTGTTAACCGGCGGCCAGTTGGCCAGTTATATATATTGTTTCCCAGACATTTACCTGTCAAATGTTGCACTCGCTCACGAAAATGATGAAGTGAAGAGTTTTAATTTTATGACGCAGCAAAGGAGGAGATGAAGAAACCAGACGAAGAGAGATTGAGGAAAGAAACCCTGACAAGGAGACGCAAAGGAAGACGAAGACGCTGCTGATGGCGCCAACAAATTAACGAAATGCGCCATAATAAACAGAAAAAAAATCGAGGACTGTAGAAACTGTAGGATCAATGCTGTAGATCTCCAGATATACATATCCATATTCTTTACTCTGAATATGGATATGTGTATCTGGATTCTCACAGTGGGCGTTGTTCGGCCTGAATTGAAGGTGGGAATCATGGCATGGCTAATCTATTATCTTGGTTAGCTGGCAGCTTATCAGTCAACAGCATCGATCTTGTTAGCCGCTATTAATTGACTGTGAAAGGTTTAGTCGCAGTTCTCAATGAAACAACACACTACAACAAATCTAATCAGCATAATGCAACAGGGTTCAACACGTCTCCACACTTTCCCACCAAAGTCCATTGACATTCAACGACGATTCCCCCTGGAATCGTAGTATGAAACGTGGTGAATATCTATAAAAGCAACCGATACAAGATACAAGATCGTATCTCACAATCAGTTACAACAGCCATGCCCTGTAAATTGCCGCAACCGCAACGCATACAACAACATCGATCCATAGTTAATTATGGCCCCCAACCCAAAAAAAAAAAACAAAAAAAAAACACAATAACAACAACAAAATCAACTAAACATTTTTACGAGCGAAATTTGTAATCATTGCCACATTCATATGCAAATGCCACATGCATATACGAAATGTATCTGTATCTGTTGGCAGTAGTAAATGTGTATCTATATCATCAGTATCAGTATCTAAATCTGTTTTGTTAGGGCCAGCTGCTGCTCGAACGGCAGCTACGCGTCTGTCGCTTCTGTGCTGTCTTGGCCTTTCTTAAATTGGGCCCTCTTTCCGATGATCTTGGTGTTAAAAGTACCGTATTGTTTGCCATATATACCAACTAAAAAAATTATACAAAAAAAAAATAGATCCAAGACTACCAGAAGAAAAATAACATGCTCTACGTCTCGAAATGTCTCCAAAAAGCAGCTACAGATAGCGACGATAACACGGAGGCTAATTTATTAAATGTTTCAACTCGTTCTCCTACTCTTTGAATAAATGTACATATACATATGTGTGTGTGTGTGTGTGTGTGTGTGTGTGTGGACGTTGTCAACCCAAAAAAGGTAACAACAAATACCCCAAGAAGAACAGAGTTAACAGACCCAAGAAGAAGAGCAACTAAACATACTCGTAAATTGCCAGTGAGACAACTTATAATTTCTCTGTTGAGAGCTGAGAGTTCTTTGGGTTTATTCTTATTTTTTTTTTCTTGTATTTAGGCTCCTGCCCGGTAGCTGTTAAGGTTGTGAAAAAGCTTAAAATTTTAATCAAAATTAGATCTTTATCAGCTGCAATTTATTTGCCTTCGTTTCAACAAATATTTTCATGCTTTTCGCTCTCGTTTGCTGCTATCTCAACGCGTATAGTAAATATTTAAGCTTTTGACGCCTCACATGAGAAGCTCAGATAAATATACATACATACATATGTATCTAGGTATATCTATTTTTTGTGGATGGTAGTTAGACAAAGAGGCATTGCAGTAGCGACATAAATTGTTCTAGCTTCGAGCAATGGCCGTTGGCATAACTGTTGACTTTGCGCCATATTTGTTGTACCCTGTGAATGGAGATAAAAGAGGTGGTAGAGGTGCTACTCTACGCTAAGTAAGGTAGGTTGAAAACTGATTCCTATATGCAATATATTACCCACTCTAAGACGAATCTTGTAGTCCATCATTGCCTGCTGTTTTTAGAACTAGTTTCCACTAATGCGTAGATGGTTTTGTTTTTTTTTTTTTTGTGGACTCTGTAGGGCTTTTAGGGTGGCAGATACCAGTAGCTAATGGGCTGACTGCGGCGCCAGTTTCTTGGCCACTTTTAACTGGATTATGCCAACAATAAAGTTCTACTCAAGGCTAAGCAATTTACTACTTTATAATATAAATTATAGAATAACATAATAAAATCTTTATAATATTACTTAAACTTGCAATTTAAATGAGCAAAGATCTCCCATTTTATACATTAGATTAGCTTGTTGTAAATGCCGCTCAGTTCGATGTTAACAGCAACAATTAAATGGCAGCTGCCAACTAATGTACAGATAGAGAGAGATATATTTAGAGAGAGAGAGAGAGAGAGGGAGGGAGCAGCAGAGATATGATGTGATTCGTGGAAACAAGTGTGCTCCATAAAAGCGAAAGTCTTGACGCCATTAAATGTACGATAATCACAACTCTGTAAGGCAACAAGTGTCAACTATGACTAGTGCCATAAGTACACATAAAAAAAAAATGAAAGAAACAACAACGACAACAAACGAAATAAGTAATAAAACCGAAACACGTAGACAACATCTCTGGCAGACTCGTTGTGGCGTTGCTAGTCAAATAAGCAGCGGTATGAGATGCCCTCGGATACATTGGCCAGCTCAAACATAAATGTCCAACACCACGTCGGAGTAGATAGACTACTATACGTATGTAGATAATGGATGCCAGGGAGCAGCGATGTGTGCCTGTGACGGCAGAGATTAAGGCATTTCCTCTTTGACGTCAAATGTATGTTTTTCTTTTAGTACTCGTTGTATTTTTTTGGTTGAATTCGGATGAAGCAGAGGATGAGGTTCTATCAGCCTGCTCAATTTATGCTGCTTTATCAGAGGGGGCATATCACAAGGCATTGTAATTGCGCACTGATGCCTGCCCGCTGCCCCTCACTAGCCCCCCTGCTGTAGAGGTAGAGAGAGAGAAAGAGAGGGCAGCTTGTGCGACAACAATTACACTGCGGGCAAGACGACGACGGTCAACTCTCAATCAAAGCCAAAATGCCGACACACCAACTAAGTAGCGAGAGAGAGAGGGAGAGAGAGGGAGAGTGACGCAAAGAGAAGAGAGCGCTGAGTGAAAAGAAAAAGAGAATAAGGTAGCCAGAAAGAAGCCGTCAAATTGTTACGCATAATGGATGTTTTTATCAGACAAAATGATTTCTCTTGACTACTGGACTTGGCTGTGGATTTGGATTTAGAATTAGACTTCGATTCTGTTGTTGATGTTGATGCCGCTGCTGCTGATTTTTGATTCTTCCATTGTTTGTTTGATTTTTTTGTATTTTGTATTTTGCGGTCGCTTCGTTGTCGGCGGCACTCATTCTATATTGGCTTTGATGTCACAGCGCGTGGCCAATGAACTTGTTGGCAAACACGCTTCCTCTCTCCTCTTATATGGCCAACAAAAAATATATATATATATATCTACTATATGTTAGTAAGCTGATTTTGGCAATCACTATGTGATATGGAAAAATCGATGATCTTGTTATTACACAGGCCATTAACGCGCACATTTTATGGCCAAGTGTCAGCTCGATGAGCATTCAAGGTAAACAAACAAAAATATTATTAACAACGAAAAAAATAAAGTGTAAGATATGTAAGAAAAATAAAAGACTGAGCAGATATGCAGATTCTTTATGGACTGGCAGACTCTTGAAGAATGCCAGTAGCACTTGAATTTTAAATATGTGTACATACGGTATGTATGTACATATGTACATATGTACATATGTATGTATAATATTGTAATAACTGAAGTGTCTACACAACAGAAGCGCCTCTCAGCGCGTCGCGTCGCCAGCAACTTTAGCACTTAAGTTGAAGTCTGAAGCGCGTAAATTCGAAACATACAGTCCGTCCGTCCGTCAGTCCGTCCGTCAGTCCGTCCGTCCATCATTCAGTCAGTTACAGTCTCAGTCAGCGTCTTGGGTTCGGTATTTGCTTATGATAATTTGAGAGCAAACAGTCGATCGACAGAGTAGAAAAAAGGCTGAAAGATTCACAAGACTTGTGTGTCTCGCCACAGCTCGTGAATGTGCAGAAAAACAAAGCACACAACACGAATAAAAAGAGAAGAAATGAAACACACGATTAAACACCTCTCAATTATTATATGTACATATATTGTGATGAGATTGTGAGGTCTCTTCGGACCCTTGCCACAAGGCAATATGGCTATGCCGCATGGCGGGCCTACGTGAACCGCAACCAGAGCCATCATTGAAAGCTGCTAAGTGGGCTGCTGTGGGGGCTCCATGGTGACCGACTGCCTAACCAAGACGTGGAGGAACGAGCCCGCACATGATTATGATGCCTGCCTTTCGTATTTTATTTTTAGCTATACTCTATAGCTACTGGCTACGCTTATGATTTAGCCATTTTTGTTACCATATTAAGTATACCCTGTAAAATTATTATGCAGAAGGAGTAAATGAATCATGGTGAGAGATTGTCTGACCTAACTAACACCTGTTTAGAAATTTTTCCTTAATAAAAAAACAGAAATTAAAATTCAGAAAATTTGTTAAGTTACAAGAGGATTGTTTTTGGTTAGGTAAATACCTTTATCTACTTATTCTTTTCACTTGAAAGAATTAATTTTCAAAAATATTTCAAAATATATCTTTTTTCTTTGAAATGGCAACAGAATTTTCAATATGCATACAGCGTATCTGTAAGTCAATCATTGATACACTTGCTGCATTATTATTTTCATAATGTTGATGTGGATGTTGTTACCTTTGCCTTGTTGATTGAGTCACTTAATTTGCATACAAAAGTAGATTTGCATGCCCGCCAGACAGTCGAGCGTCAACAAAGTAGTAAACAGACCACAGACCCCCAGCCACCGATCTCAAAACCAATCGGATCACACCACACACCCCCCCAGTGACGAACCCAAAGTCAGAGGCATCCTCAGCAGCATCGTTGTAGGTGCTGTGACAATGAAGAAACCTCAAGTGGCAGCCGTTAATAGTCTCTATAGAGGCGCTAGGGGCTTGTTCAAATAACACACAAAGAATAAATATAATCGAATGAAGCTAAAAGTTTAAATCAATAAGTTTTGCTGCGGTTCACTTAAATGTTATAATGAACCAAATGTAAAGCGCACCAAATAATGTTAAATAAACGGGAAAAATACTGTACTGGAGTGGGTATATTATTTTCCATGGAAAATTTCATTATCTTTGTACAGATTTATGCTAATTTTAATTTGAACTGTCGTGCGAGAAAAAGTCTCGTGCTTATCGCTGTTATGTGCCTAATTTCGCAACCCAGACAGACAATAATGTGAACACTAATGCTGATTGCTGCACTGAGTCCACATAAAAGTCAAAGTCATGCCAAATAGGGATAATCTGAGAAAAAAAACCAAACAAAAATCTATATTAAATACAAGAGCGCGTACAACCAATTAAGACTTTGTAGGTCTAAAATAATGGTCGAAAATGACAAATTTTTTGAATGCAGTTGAAGTCGAAGATCCCATAAATGACCGCTTTCTCTATACGGTTCAGGGCTTGTGCAGGGGTCCAAAAATGATGGTCGTAATTTCAACAATATTCGAATGCAGTTTTGTTTTATATGCCAAAACTTGAAAATAATGGGGTCAAACTTGGAAATCGGTTGAGATTTGAAAAAGTTATGGCACATTTAAGTTGCAGAACCCCTTAAAGACCGATTTTCCTATACAGTTCAGGACTTCTGCAGGGGTCCAAAAATGATGGTCGTAATTTCAACAATCTTTGAATGCAGTTTTGTTTTATATGCCAAAACTTGAAAATAATGGGGTCAAACTTGGAAATCGGTTGAGATTTGAAAAAGTTATGGCACATTTAAGTTGTAGAACCCCTAAAAGACGATTTTCCTTTACAGTTCAGGGCTTGTGCAGGGGTCCAAAAATGATGGTCGTAATTTCAACAATCTTTGAATGCAGTTTTGTTTTATATGCCAAAACTTGAAAATAATAGTGTCAAACTTGGAAATCGGTTGAGATTTGAAAAAGTTATGGCACATTTAAGTTGCAGAACCCCTAAAAGACCGATTTTCCTATACAGTTCAGGGCTTGTGCAGGGGTCCAAAAATTATGGTCGTAATTTCAACAATCTTTGAATGCAGTTTTGTTTTATATGCCAAAACTTGAAAATAATGGGGTCAAACTTGGAAATCGGTTGAGATTTTAAAAAGTTATGGCAGATTTAAGTTTCAGAACCCCTAAAAGACTGATTTTCCTATGCAGTTCAGGGCTTGTGCAGGGGTCCAAAAATGATGGTCGTAATTTCAACAATCTTTGAATGCAGTTTTGTTTTATATGCCAAAACTTGAAAATAATGGGGTCAAACTTGGAAATCGGTTGAGATTTGAAAAAGTTATGGCACATTTAAGTTGCAGAACCCCTAAAAGACCGATTTTCCTATACAGTTCAGGGCTTGTGCAGGGGTCCAAAAATTATGGTCGTAATTTCAACAATCTTTGAATGCAGTTTTGTTTTATATGCCAAAACTTGAAAATAATGGGGTCAAACTTGGAAATCGGTTGAGATTTGAAAAAGTTATGGCACATTTAAGTTTCAGAACCCCTAAAAGACGATTTTCCTTTACAGTTCAGGGCTTGTGCAGGGGTCCAAAAATTATGGTCGTAATTTTAACAATCTTTGAATGCAGTTTTGTTTTATATGCCAAAACTTGAAAATAATGGGGTGAAACTTGGAAATCGGTTGAGATTTGAAAAAGTTATGGCACATTTAAGTTGCAGAACCCCTAAAAGACCGATTTTCCTATACAGTTCAGGGCTTGTGCAGGGGTCCAAAAATTATGGTCGTAATTTCAACAATCTTTGAATGCAGTTTTGTTTTATATGCCAAAACTTGAAAATAATGGGGTGAAACTTGGAAATCGGTTGAGATTTGAAAAAGTTATGGCACATTTAAGTTGCAGAACCCCTAAAAGACGATTTTCCTTTACAGTTCAGGGCTTGTGCAGGGGTCCAAAAATGATGGTCGTAATTTCAACAATCTTTGAATGCAGTTTTGTTTTATATGCCAAAACTTGAAAATAATGGGGTCAAACTTGGAAATCGGTTGAGATTTGAAAAGTTATGGCACATTTAAGTTGCAGAACCCCTAAAAGAGCGATTTTCCTATACAGTTCAGGACTTGTGCAGGGGTCCAAAAATTATGGTCGTAATTTCAACAATCTTTGAATGCAGTTTTGTTTTATATGCCAAAACTTGAAAATAATGGGGTCAAACTTGGAAATCGGTTGAGATTTGAAAAAGTTATGGCACATTTAAGTTGCAGAACCCCTAAAAGACCGATTTTCCTATACAGTTCAGGGCTTGTGCAGGGGTCCAAAAATTATGGTCGTAATTTCAACAATCTTTGAATGCAGTTTTGTTTTATATGCCAAAACTTGAAAATAATGGGGTCAAACTTGGAAATCGGTTGAGATTTTAAAAAGTTATGGCACATTTAAGTTTCAGAACCCCTAAAAGACCGATTTTCCTATACAATTCAGGGCTTGTGCAGGGGTCCAAAATGATGGTCGTAATTTCAACAATCTTTGAATGCAGTTTTGTTTTATATGCCAAAACTTGAAAATAATGGGGTCAAACTTGGAAATCGGTTGAGATTTGAAAAAGTTATGGCACATTTAAGTTGCAGAACCCCTAAAAGACGATTTTCCTTTACAGTTCAGGGCTTGTGCAGGGGTCCAAAAATGATGGTCGTAATTTCAACAATCTTTGAATGCAGTTTTGTTTTATATGCCAAAACTTGAAAATAATGGGGTCAAACTTGGAAATCGGTTGAGATTTGAAAAAGTTATGGCACATTTAAGTTGCAGAACCCCTAAAAGACCGATTTTCCTATACAGTTCAGGGCTTGTGCAGGGGTCCAAAAATTATGGTCGTAATTTCAACAATCTTTGAATGCAGTTTTGTTTTATATGCCAAAACTTGAAAATAATGGGGTGAAACTTGGAAATCGGTTGAGATTTTAAAAAGTTATGGCAGATTTAAGTTTCAGAACCCCTAAAAGACCGATTTTCCTATACAATTCAGGGCATGTGCAGGGGTCCAAAATGATGGTCGTAATTTCAACAATCTTTGAATGCAGTTTTGTTTTATATGCCAAAACTTGAAAATAATGGGGTCAAACTTGGAAATCGGTTGAGATTTGAAAAAGTTATGGCACATTTAAGTTGCAGAACCCCGAAAAGACCGATTTTCCTTTACAGTTCAGGGCTTGTGCAGGGGTCCAAAAATGATGGTCGTAATTTCAACAATCTTTGAATGCAGTTTTGTTTTATATGCCAAAACTTGAAAATAATGGGGTTAAACTTGGAAATCGGTTGAGATTTGAAAAAGTTATGGCACATTTAAGTTGCAGAACCCCTAAAAGACCGATTTTCCTATGCAGTTCAGGGCTTGTGCAGGGGTCCAAAAATGATGGTCGTAATTTCAACAATCTTTGAATGCAGTTTTGTTTTATATGCCAAAACTTGAAAATAATGGGGTCAAACTTGGAAATCGGTTGAGATTTGAAAAAGTTATGGCACATTTAAGTTGCAGAACCCCTAAAAGACGATTTTCCTTTACAGTTCAGGGCTTGTGCAGGGGTCCAAAAATGATGGTCGTAATTTCAACAATCTTTGAATGCAGTTTTGTTTTATATGCCAAAACTTGAAAATAATGGGGTCAAACTTGGAAATCGGTTGAGATTTGAAAAAGTTATGGCACATTTAAGTTGCAGAACCCCTAAAAGACCGATTTTCCTATACAGTTCAGGGCTTGTGCAGGGGTCCAAAAATTATGGTCGTAATTTCAACAATCTTTGAATGCAGTTTTGTTTTATATGCCAAAACTTGAAAATAATGGGGTCAAACTTGGAAATCGGTTGAGATTTGAAAAAGTTATGGCACATTTAAGTTGCAGAACCCCTAAAAGACGATTTTCCTTTACAGTTCAGGGCTTGTGCAGGGGTCCAAAAATGATGGTCGTAATTTCAACAATCTTTGAATGCAGTTTTGTTTTATATGCCAAAACTTGAAAATAATGGGGTCAAACTTGGAAATCGGTTGAGATTTGAAAAAGTTATGGCACATTTAAGTTGCAGAACCCCTAAAAGACCGATTTTCCTATACAGTTCAGGGCTTGTGCAGGGGTCCAAAAATAATGGTCGTAATTTCAACAATCTTTGAATGCAGTTTTGTTTTATATTGCAAAACTTGAAAATAATGGGGTCAAACTTGGAAATCGGTTGAGATTTTAAAAAGTTATGGCAGATTTAAGTTTCAGAACCCCTAAAAGACCGATTTTCCTATACAATTCAGGGCTTGTGCAGGGGTCCAAAATGATGGTCGTAATTTCAACAATCTTTGAATGCAGTTTTGTTTTATATGCCAAAACTTGAAAATAATGGGGTCAAACTTGGAAATCGGTTGAGATTTGAAAAAGTTATGGCACATTTAAGGTGCAGAACCCCTAACAATCCGATTTTCCTATACAATCAGGGCTTGCGCAGGGGTCCAAAAATGATGGTCGTAATTTCAACAATCTTTGAATGCAGTTTAGCTTTATATTCCAAAACTTGAAAATAATGTGGTCAAACTTGGAAATCGGTTGAGATTTGAAAAAGTTATGGCACATTTAAGTTGCAGAACCCCTAACAATCCGATTTTCCTATACAGTTCAGGGCTTGTGCAGGGGTCCAAAAATGATGGTCGTAATTTCAACAATATTCGAATGCAGTTTTGTTTTATATGCCAAAACTTGAAAATAATGGGGTCAAACTTGGAAATCGGTTGAGATTTGAAAAAGTTATGGCACATTTAAGTTGCAGAACCCCTAACAATCCGATTTTCCTATACAGTTCAGGGCTTGTGCAGGGGTCCAAAAATGATGGTCGTAATTTCAACAATCTTTGAATGCAGTTTTGTTTTATATGCCAAAACTTGAAAATAATGGGGTCAAACTTGGAAATCGGTTGAGATTTTAAAAAGTTATGGCAGATTTAAGTTTCAGAACCCCTAAAAGACGATTTTGCTATGCAGTTCAGGGCTTGTGCAGGGGTCCAAAAATGATGGTCGTAATTTCAACAATCTTTGAATGCAGTTTTGTTTTATATGCCAAAACTTGAAAATAATGGGGTCAAACTTGAAAATCGGTTGAGATTTGAAAAAGTTATGGCAGATTTAAGTTGCAGAACCCCTAAAAGACGATTTTCCTTTACAGTTCAGGGCTTGTGCAGGGGTCCAAAAATGATGGTCGTAATTTCAACAATCTTTGAATGCAGTTTTGTTTTATATGCCAAAACTTGAAAATAATGGGGTGAAACTTGGAAATCGGTTGAGATTTTAAAAAGTTATGGCAGATTTAAGTTTCAGAACCCCTAAAAGACCGATTTTCCTATACAATTCAGGGCTTGTGCAGGGGTCCAAAATGATGGTCGTAATTTCAACAATCTTTGAATGCAGTTTTCTTTTATATGCCAAAACTTGAAAATAATGGGGTCAAACTTGGAAATCGGTTGAGATTTGAAAAAGTTATGGCACATTTAAGTTGCAGCACCCCTAAAATACCGATTTTCCTTTACAATTCCGGGCTTGTGCAGGGGTCCAAAAATTATGGTCGCAATTTCAACAATCTTTGCATGCAGTTTTGTTTTATATGCCAAAACTTGAAAATAATGGGGTGAAACTTGGAAATCGGTTGAGATTTGAAAAAGTTATGGCACATTTAAGTTGCAGAACCCCTTAAAGACCGATTTTCCCATACAGTTCAGGGCTTGTGCAGGGGTCCAAAAATGATGGTAGTAATTTCACAAATCTTCGAATGCAGTTTTGTTTTATATACCAAAACTTGAAAATTATGGGGTCAAACTTGGAAATCGGTTGAGATTTGAAAAAGTTATGGCACATTTAAGTTGCAGAACCCCTTAAAGACCGATTTTCCTATACAGTTCAGGACTTGTGCAGGGGTCCAAAAATGATAGTCGTAATTTCAACAATCTTTGAATGCAGTTTTTTTTATATGTCCTTATTTTATAGGCCAGTACTGGTAGAGTAGGGCAAGGTCGAGTCAAAAGGCATGCCTGAATGGATAATTGAACCAGATCACCTTAAATTGGCTCCTTAAAGCAATCATTATCATTATTCATCGAGTGGGCAAATGTAATGCCTGCTGTTTGACTGATAAATTCAATAACATGTCCGACTCAAATCAAGTGAAGGAATGTTTGAATGTACTTTTCTGGCTTATCCGAGTGTGTGGTATGTACAGCAGCGATAGACAATTGCAATGGCTACCTGATGGGACGGGTAGGTGTAGGATAGGTATAGATAGCTGTATACCTCCTCGCCCGGCAGAAACGGAAGGAAGCCGTCGAGCATTAGTCAAACAGCAGGCAAAGATCATTTCGAGCAACACCAATTAGCTTGGTGCTGACAAATTGCACAGAGCAGCCATTGGACCCGACTCAAACTCACACTAAAAATGCATACCTAGACTCAGACACAGACACAGACACAGATCCGGACCCAGACCCAGACCCCGACCCAGACCATAGCTAAGACGTACCTTTTTTGGCTAATTGTTTGGTTATTGCATACGGAAAGAGGAACCGGAAGCGTGCGCGACCAAATGTGAAAACGAGAAGCATAAATTAACGTATGTGCATACATATATACAAATAGATACACAGACTATAGATTACTGAGTAAGCAATTTCAGTTGTATATTGGGCGAAATGCCAATGCCGATTCCAACTGCTAATAGTAAATTAATTTCAATAGCTTATCTCGCCCCTCGGCTACTGCCATAACATGAAACCTAGTGGATATGTCAGCCACAGCCAAGTACTGTGGCCAACTATTTACCCAAGAGACGTAAGAATTTCGCACAGCCGCAGCAGCAGCACCAACAACTCAGATAAGAGGGAAGACAAAAAGCTTAAGTAATATTTAATTACTTGAGCCAGCCTAACGGAAGTGCTATTGTTTACCCAGAGATTGTGGCTGAAATATTTGCCAGGCTATATTCCAAAAGATATATGTATTTACCCAAGTAGAGCCAGTTTCTGGCTAATACGAGTTCATTCGTTCTAATATGACCATGGAAAGCGAAAGTTTTCAATTAAAAAGTTCAACTTTGCGTATACTTAATGTTAAAAGTTAAAGTTCAAATGGACTGCTTAATTAACTTTTTTAATTAGAATTGCGATAAATATAATACATAATTATTAGAAGTGGCTATTGGTGGCAAAACTGAAGGTCGTTATCGAAATAAATAAATTTCTTAGGTACTTGGAATTTTAAAAGAAACACACACGCCTTAAAAAATAGGTAATTCATCATATTACTAAATTAATTATAATTTATAGAAATCCCAGCAGAGTTGCTCTGTCACATTTGACCATTTTGGGTAGATCAGTTTCCCTTTTGCCGCCTGCGCATCTCAAGCAATCGAATGGACCTCAAATTTGTAACCAACATGCGTTTCCGTAGTTTAACAAATGTTTTGTCAAACTCAAAAAGGTCAGAACAAGCTGATAAATAAATATAAAAAAAAAACATAATAAAAGTAAAAACTAAATGAGAAGGAAGAACGCAATCTAGCAGCTGCATCTGCAGCATGCAGGAGTTACGAGAGTAGCTGTGGAGCTGCAGAAACTGGAGTTAGAGAGTCCATATCGGGGAATGGGGTACATGTGTATGCCACCATATCAATGCCGCCGAATGACGCAGCGTCAAAACCAAAATCAAATAAATGAACAGCAAAACGACGGCTACAGTAACAGCAGCAGCAGCAGCAGACAAGAGGACCACCATGATGGCAGCGTGGCTACAAATGGGCAAAGCATAAATAAGTATAAAAAACAACGATGATGCCAAATGGAAGAAGAAACTAAAAAACAATTTCGATCATGATGTATAATTAAAAGGCAACACCAACACATACACACACACTCATACACATATTACAGTGAACAGCATGTGTTTGTCTGTCGCTGTCGCTGCTTCAGAGCAGCAGCAGCTGCCTGACTGTGCAACTTCGCACTTCAAAATTAAATACAATTAGAAATGCGTGAGAGCGAGAGAGCCAGAGAGCGGGCAGATGCTGAAGAGAGGGCGGAGCATTTGGCAGCTGGTGTCATTTTCAAAATGGAGGTGCCAACAAAGAGAGCGACAGCTGAGCAACACTATGAACAAGCAAGATAGCTAGCTACGCTTGCCAGCTAAATATCTCTCGCTCTCTGTTTTCAGCACACAGCCAATCAGCGTGTAGCTTCAAGTGAAATGCAAGCGAACGAGTGAGAGTGCGAGTGAGAGCAAGAGCTGTGCAGCTGTAATTGTAGTTGTGTGTCTGTGAGGGCTGCAGATCATCGGGGCAGGTAATGTCGATCAATGGCTCAAACTCGTCAAGCTCGTTCAGAGCGCGACGGAGCGTGCGGCTAGCGATGCGACGGCAGCGACATTTTGTGTGGAACTTGTTCAGTTGAAATGCGAACTTGGCGAGCGCAAGACGCGAGCGACGGGTCCTAACATAAATTCACTACAAAAATAAACAAAATATATTTAAATACAATTACTATACGTTATATACTGCCATAATATCATCAACAAGTTGTTGTTATTGCTGTCATTGTCATAATCAAATTAACACCCACACACACATGAGACATTTGCCATAACAGCGCCAATTTGGCATCACCAGCAGCAGCAGCAGCAGCTGTGATTTGCATAATTAACGCTAATCGAATTCGCCTCGTGCCTTCACAAAAGAACTGAAAACTCATGCTGTCGGCTATCGTTGTTGTTCCTCATTGTTATTATTGTTTTTCATACAATTAGTGTTGTTGTTGTTGTTGTGCCGTTTGTTATTGTTACCGTGATTGAATTGTGCCAAAAGTTTAAGTGTGAAATATACATAACGATATCAAACAAAAGATGATCACCATGAACGAGCTTGTTGATCTGCGCATGCAGCAGCATATTGCGCACGAGATCTACCGTCAGCAGATAATGCAGCGCATACCAGGTGAGTTAACACCCCCACACAACCCCCCCCCCCCTCTACAACACCCAACAGCCTCCTCAAATAAATTGCCTTCATATTACACATACGCCACGTTGTGTTGACGATACAATTTGGCCATGCATTTATTTGGTAATCGACATGCGCCAAAAGCTGTTGTGGATCATTAGCATTAATGATCGACTACTTTTGGCTTTTGCCGCAATTTGTGCTGAGCTTTTTTTTAGGCGAGCACGCCGCCTAGCGGTAGGAGGTAGGAGTTAGGAGTTGCAACAATAGCGTTAACAGGCGTGTTGCTGCTATTAGCATTTTTATGGCCAGCCCATAAAGCTGAGTAATGTGAGAAAGCGTTTGTCGGTTGCTTTTTGTCCACCACACATATTTCGAGCTTTTTATACATATGTATGTATATATATATATTGTGTCTGCATTCACATTTCATTTATGGCAAATGCATGCTCAGCAGGCAAGCTGCTGGAAGGAAGTATCGGCGTTGATGGCCAAATGGATTAAAGCCGTTTGACCAGCTCGTAACACAGCAGGCGATTCAATTAAATGCGAATTTATTGGATTCTACATATGTGTATGTATACTGAGTAGCATCAGTATTCATCGGTATCATAGATCGAGTGTTATGTTGTCCATTACTGTTGACATTTTCCCATATGCATAAATCATACAATTTCCAGTTCACAGTTTGCTGGCTTATCTTTACTTCACATCTTAATTGCAAAAAAAAAAGTGAATTTGCATAACTTTCGTAACTTTCAGTGAAAGTTATAGATTTTATATATACGATTTGAATAACTCCACATCTAAACTATCTACGATTAATGTGCTAGATTCTACTATCGAAATATCTAACGAAAGTTGCTCAGTTTCCTTAACAAATTTTATGAGCAATAACGATCTTTTAAAGTTAATAACATTTTGTTATATAAGGAATTCAACAATCTTCCTAACTGCTAATTAAGCAATTTCTAAACTCGTTTTGCAACTGATATGGTCTCCTCATAAGCAAAACTATAAACACTTTCGAAACAAAACTAGTATAGTATCAAGAATCTTATCACAAACCCATTTCAAAAATATAAAAAATATATAAAAATATATATTTAAAAGTATTATAGATAATCATTAGTTCTTGATAGCCGAGATCGAATTAAAATGGAAGGTGAGATCAGAATTTCTACTTGTATAAGGAATATCATTTAGATATATATCTTTGAATCTAGGCTCTGTTTAATCAATATCTCGTTTCAATATCGTCTTCAATTTTAGATCCCTTTCCACCCATGCTGCCCATACCGATGCCGCGGCATGTGATAATGCCACCACGTGTCTCATTGCCCGGCGTGGAGATGACGCTGCAGAACGATGAGCTCTGGAAGCAATTCCATCAGATTGGCACGGAAATGATCATCACAAAAAGCGGCAGGTAAGAATGAATCCATGCAACTGCAACTGCCACAGCGACTTTGATGTCGCGCACAAAAACAAAAAACTTTTCGAATGTAATTAATGCGAGTGAGAGGTCTATAAAATCGTAGAAAGAGAGAGAGAGAGATGGATGGATGATGTTGCCAGCAATGCATTAGCAGGAATATGAGAAAGAAAAAACAAAAATCGTAGAAAATTAAAGAGAATGTTGGGCCAAGGAAAACAAGAAGAAGCAGCACTTAAAGCGCCGCCAGCGACTGTTAGAGAACTGTGAAGTGGACGACCAACTATACAGCCCTCTTGGCTTCATCCTTAGACTCAACTTCGCCTCAGTCTGAGAATCTGAGTCTGAAACTCATCCTCTCATCTCAATCTGAACGGCGTCGCCTGTTAAATGCTCATTAGATGAAGGCGCCTGCAAATTGTTTACAGCGGCGTCGCGACAACAATTTTCACAGGCAAACAAATGCGCGGCGGAAGGATGCAGGATGTGAAAAACTCAAGTGTATGTGTGTGTGTGTGATGGACAGGTACTGGATGCCCATGCAAGTGCAATCAACGATATCGAATATCAAAATGCATATATTGTAAGAGGCGCAAAATGAACAAGTTTGCTGGCACTTTGCGTGCTGAGAAATACTAGTATTGTTATTGTTGTTGTTGTTATTGGACAAAATCAAAGCATTTAGCGCAATTGCCTAAAGATATTGTATCTTGTATCGATAGCAACCACTCTCTCGCTGGTCATACGTTTTTACCTACTTGCCTCGAAATGTGCGTAAAGTGGCGTCATCGTAATTTATTGTAGGCCTAGTATGGACACTGAGCGCAATGGGACGTCCTTTTCGTCGGCGTTATACAGAGAGATCGAAGGAGCGACAACTCTGAGATAGACAGAGATAGAGGGAATGATAGAGAGAGACACAGAGAGAGGGACACAGAGCAGTTATAAGTTGCTGCTGTGGCATAAATCTTAGCGTCAAGGATACTTTGTCGTCATCTTTGTTGCTTTCGGCGTTTTTATTGTGGCGCCTGTCTGCAGACAATCTACCCATCTCTTTCTCTCTAAATATTTATCTCTCGCTCTCTTTCTCTCTATCTCTTGGTTGAGGTTGCGCGTTGACAATGACCACAGCTTGTCCACGACGTCGACAGATACGAGCAATTTCACACTTTTGTACGTCAAGATGCACAAGTGGTGATAAGATCACGGATACGTGGAACGAGGCACGGAGTAGGGGCAGCACTGAAGGGTGCACCCTTCGATCGTTCCATAAAGAAAAGTCAAGAACTCTGCCATTAACATAAACTTTTGGGACTGTCGCATTGCCGAATATATATAGGTTTATACTTGTATAGAAATGTTTCAGTTTCGATTTCAACTCTTTCGAGTCACTTCACTTCACTTCACTTTTTTATTTTGGGTAGTTTCGTATTGAAATACTCTCTCTCATTCCCTATATATGTATATGCCATGAATTATTCATATAGTCTGCGTATTAAATACTTTTTATGCTCATCAAAAATGTTTTATGTGAAAAGGCAGACGATGGCATCGAATCGAGGAGTCTCTCTACTCCAAATCTTGATATCTGTGTGTTCGTTCGATTTGAATTTTTAATGATTAGGCGCCACAGTGCCACCGTGTGGCAGCCATGCCCAAAATCCAAATGCAACGCCAAGTGGCGATCATAAAAACTAATTAGTTGCCTGGGCCCAAGCTCACATCTAGATCTCATCGCATGGGTGGCAAATGACCAGACGACTCCCATAAACATGAGAATAGATAGAACAAAGCATGGATTGTTGTTTTTATATTTTCCCAAACTGAAGAAAATGAAAATGAAATGTCTTTGTCACGAAGCTTTTAGTGCACTTGCACCAAACTTGATATCATGAGAATCTCTGAGAGAGGCGCTCGCTGCGCATACGTGACGAATTTCGTTTGAAACGGCGTAATTCGGGTGAATCATTGGAAAGGAGAGTGTCTGAGGTTACACCTTAAAGTAAATATCAGATGGAAATTGTGGGTCTGAAAATAACTCTTAAAATGCTTTAAGCCTTATCATCGGAACTGCCTTTAAAGTTCACTTAACTTGAGTTTGTCTTTGGGGCGAAAACAATTCAATGTTATAACACTCAATAAACATTCGATCCACACTCGTTCCGTATTCGAAATTGGAGAATCGAGAAACTGCAGTGCACCTGCTGAGGCGCCAATGCGAATGCCGTCAATAAATGCCTGGGCTGCTTCTTCAGAAACTCTCCAGAGGATGGGGCTCCAGGACTTGTTAATTATGCGCAGACGCGCCAAAGATCAATATCTTAACAAATCGTTTGTCAAAAACAAAAAAAAAATGCAAGAGCAACATTTTCGAGAGCAAAAAGCAGAAACAGAAACAGAAACCGAAATTGAAAATGAAAATGAAATTCTAAACCGCACGACTGTCGAAATATTTGGCTGCGGTCGAGTCTAATGGAATTCAACAAACCAGAAAAAGGCATCAAATTAAATGTAGGCAAACAGAGGAACGCAGTCCAAGTAGGACTTAAATTAATTAATCATCGCGCAACAAACTACATTTAAAAATGAACAAAAAAAACATTATATATATATATATAGAATATATTCGAAAAATACAAAATCATTGCCAAAAAACACACATAATGAAAAGAAACAAACAGTAGAGCAGAGAGAACAAACATTTTTAAGACTGGCGCCAAGTACGTTGACCACCTGCTGTGCCACTGTGCCCAGCATCTAACGATCTCACTCTACTTGATCGTCCTGTCTCGTTCTGTGATCCTTGTTAGCCGAGCACAAACTGTCGAGCCTTGCCTCTATTTGTATAATTTTGAGCGGTTGTATGCGTTGTGGACCCTAGCCTAATTACATGGACCACGAGCAACTCACAATTAAATATTTGTAACGCCCAAGGACTCGCATTATTTATTGCCTAAATAAGGCACTCGACTTTGTTAACTATATCTCTATGAATATCCTTCTCTCCTTTCATTCTCGCAGACGTATGTTTCCCTCGATGCGTTTGAGCGTCGCTGGCCTGGAGGAGGAGACCAACTATTGTGTGCTGCTCGAGATGGTGCCCATCGGCGATTGCCGCTACAAGTTCTCCGGCTCCCAATGGGTGCCCGCTGGCGGTGCCGAGCCGCAGAGTCCTCAGCGCATGTATCTGCATCCGGACAGTCCGGCAACGGGGGCACATTGGCAGGCGCAGCCCATACTCTTCAACAAGGTGAAGCTGACGAACAACACGTTGGACAACAGTGGACATGTAAGTATAGTAGACAAACAAATTGATATGAAATCGAAGCGACAGTTTTTGTTCGGCATTCAATATATGTATAAATTATTTACTTTGATACTTGGCAGATTGTGTTGGCCAGCATGCACAAGTATCAGCCACGTTTGCATGTCATACGCACCGCTGATCTGGCCCAGATACCTTGGGCGCCACAACAGGCTTTTGTGTTTGCCGAAACGGAATTTGTGGCTGTCACAGCGTACCAGGTAAGCTTCCATCTCGTGTTTAGCATATCAACCCGATCAACTTCAAGAGAGAGAGAGAGAGAGAGAGAGACAAGAGAGAGAGAGAGAGATGGCTTGTTTTGTTGCCAATTCATTGAGCAGGAGCAGACTAATTGGTTAATTTTTTTTGGCCAAACGATCGCTCACTCAGTGGGTAGCCTGACCAACGTCTCAAATTAGCATGCAACGCCCTTTGTGTCTCTGCTCTAAATGGTCAGAGGGACAATGGGACGAAGGGACAGCGGCAGGCAGAAAGTCACTTGAATAGTTCTTCATGTTATTTTAGGAAGTTGGATAGCCACATCCTTGCCTCCTTGACTCCTTGCTGTGTTTTTGTCTATGTCTGGGCTCGACTCATTGACAGGCGACGCCAGTCGTCGTCGTCGTCGTCCGTCTGTGCCTCTTCTAATTAGCGTGATCGCTTCCACAAGAGATCATAATCACAAGAAAGTTGTCAAGTCATGACTCCCGGACTCTCAAGTGTCTCCATCTCCATCTCTCTTTCATTCACTTTCTCTCTCTCTCTGTCTCTCTTTATAGTTGAGTGGCGGTGTCAAGTGACGTTGTTACTTAACGCCCGGAGCTACTGGCTCATTTCTCTACCAGATTAGGCTGATTGTGGGCCAAAGTCAACGTCATATTTCATGCAATTTAACACAATTTCCAACTCGTATTGCAAATTGCAACAACTCGTTTCATTATCCTTTTCTTTTCACAGAATGATCGCATCACAAAACTGAAGATCGACAACAATCCATTTGCCAAGGGCTTCCGCGAAACGGGACAATCACGCTGCAAACGCAAAATGTCTTCATCGCCAACCGATGAAGATCAAGATCTTGCCCAGACTCATACCCATTCGCATTCGCATTCACATTCGCAGTCCTCTGGTTCGCTTGACATGTCGCCAGGCAAATCCACGACGACAGCAACCTCAACCTCAACCTCAGCCTCAACCTCAGTCTCAAGCTCAGCAGATGCAACAGCATCTGCGAGCAACAGCGAATTGGATGGTCCACAAATTAAGCGCCTGAGATCAAATGGTTCCGCCTGTTCGTTATCATCATCTCTCGATGGCGCTGACTCGATTCCAACTATAGCCATGCCTGGCGCCAATGCCAGCTCCATTGGTCCGACCCCTGGCGCCACCGCATTCATGCAGCACTTTCAACAGAACATGCAGACACTCCTTCGACCCTCACTGGTCGATCTGGCCTGCACATACTTTGGTCGTCCAGCACATGAGTACAATGGAGCTTCGACAGCGGCGACGACAGCGGCGCATTTATATCCGCCAACGTCCATTTTGCAAGCTGCAATGCCAGCACTTCCGGCGCTCAGCTTGCCACACAACATTTCCGCTCAACAAACGGCAGATGAGACGACATCTGATGAACTGGATGAGTTGGATGTTGGCAACGAAACAACCGCAACAGCAACAACAACAACAACGACGACACCACCGCCACTGGAGCCACCACCGCCTGAGGCGCCCATCAAGCGCAAAGGTTTCAGCATATCCGCCATACTTGGCGGTGGCAGCTAGCTCTGTCTGCACATGCAACTGTAGCAATAAGTTGAAACTGCCTTTGATATTAATTAGTCTATATAGAAACAGATTACTTTGGCCTGATTAAGAGTTAAGTTAGTTCTACATCCAAATAAATATTAAAGAAAATATAGAAGAATATTTGAAATTTACTTGGAATTGTAACGACTGCTTTCAGGCTTACACTGCTTGCAGATGCACTGCTTGCTGTTAAAGCCGCGTTTTAAGGCGCCTCTGGCCGCACTTAAGGGCGACGTTTGCTAATTGGCAGCTCCTAAGCAGGCACTTCAAAGCCTTCACGCCCACCGGCAATGCTGTAGGTAAATGAATATGTAACCCAGACATCGGTGGTTATCATTGGGGCAAGATCAGCAGCAGTAGACGCAACACAAATCACAACTTCCGCTAGACATTAATCCCAACCAATTTACAAGATAAACGCTAGAGTTTCAACAACATCATCATCAGCCAAAGACGACGCCAGCAGAGCAGCCTCCATTAGCCACACAAGAGGGACTTACCACTGGCCAGAACATACATAATTTGTTTGCAATTAAATAGCTCGACAAGGCATGAAATTCGGTTGCAGCCCTTGCAACAGGCAACAGTTGCAAGTAGGCTCATCTCTGGAGACTCATAATAGCTGGAGATGTTTATGAAATGGGCAGAGACGTAGACGAGAGGCAGTCAAAAATAAAAAAAGGAGAAAAAAAAACAGCAAAAAGAAACGAAACAACAACAACATTCAATTTTGTTATGTAAGTTGCATGTTGTTGTTGATGTTGATGTTGCTCGTTTGTTACGCTGTGGCAGAGTCAAATGCAGCCAATGATGAAGTTTACGATGACATGCGTCACCACCCACGTCTCCTACGACGACGAGATGAAGAAAGGAAGCAAAGGGAAACAGAACCTCAAGGGAGGCGTGTGCAGACCGAAGTTAAGTAAAAAACGATACATAGGCGAGTCTGCTCAACTGAAAGATACCCTCAGAACATGAGAAGGCAACTCCAGCTACACTAACTTCGCTCTAAACCCACTACTTTCTGTTCCGTTTGAAATGCGTGGCATGAGAAAACAAACAATAATTTCAATTTACCACCAAATCGATTTCTAAATTGTAGTCGCCAAGGGAGTGGATGCAACAGACAAGACAGGGGCATAGCTGCGGTTTTATAGCGCCATTCAATGGGTGACAGATGTCGTCCTCCATGCAGGCAGCGGTGCCGGCGGTGCTGCCTGTGTTGACAGTCTAGCCAAGGTTGTAAGTGCAATGAATGCCTCATTAAATGGCAACGCTGTTGACTGGCAGATGTCGCAGGTTGTGGCAGCAACAGCAGCAACAGCAACAACAGCAGCAGCAGCAGCGTGTGCGTAATTAATGCATTTGACTGTTGCATTTTACGGCTCCGCATTTGTTGTTGTTGTTGGTGTTGTGCTTGGTGCCCCATGAAATTAGATACACTTCTGTCTATTGTGTAAACACGAAAATGGGGAGCAACCCGAACAACAACGAAACCATTACCATTAGCATTTCCTAAATGAAAGTTAATTATATTGAGTGGAGTGGTGGCAGCAGCAGCAATAACAACAACAATAAACAATAATAACAAGTGCTAATGAGTAGAAAAACGTTTTACGCTTTGGCAGCAAGTCACTTGTGAAATGTTATTAATTTGAAAGCGCGCCAAAACTTCAGCAAGCAGTTTGACAATTATTGCACTGCTTTGATACTCCCACACGCCTCTCGCATATTTGCATATGCCAGGGAGTGGGGAAAGTACTTTGCAAAGAATGAGCGAGACAGTGACAGCCCGAGAGAGAGTTAGCGAAGCAGTGACCATCGTGAGTATGCAGTTGTTGTTTTCATTACAATGAAAGGATTTACAAGTGTATTCTTATTCTACCTTGTTATCTCTTGTTCTGTGCCGGCGTTAAGCAAATAGACAAAACGCACAAAGCACGGCCACTTGAGTTTTATTGTTGAAAGTATACATATTTTGTAGGCCAAGAGAATGCAACAAAGGCTGTTGCAGGCAGACATTGGGTTTCCGCAACGACGATACGCGTGTGCCGCCGGTGCCAAGCCATAAAACTGCATCTACTTAAGATTTACATAGACAAATGCATGTTCATACATACCTGGTTAATACTAATATGTATCCTTTCCTTTCTTCCCTTTGCTTTTGTCCAGTATTCAAAGTAGGGACCTAAGCTGAGGTTTTAAACTGGAGCGCAGCCAATCCCACTGTGATCCAGAAACCAAGCAGTTTATGTAAATGAGCTCATATGTGAGTGAACCGGGTGCGCATCCTCAGATTGAAGTTCGATTCTGAATTCGGGGTTGGGACAATTAACAAAGCGTGTAATTTTTCAAACGCATTGTGTGAACAATGGCACAAACAATTACAGGATAATGAAAATCCACCCACACAAGCAGAGCATCAGCCTACGTTGCTTACCTCCGTGAACTTGTTCCAGGCCGGGAAAACTGCGCATCATTTTTGCTACTAATCCCCCTTTCCAACAGCAACCACATACGCTAACAAGTGCAGCACGCACTGTGATTCGTTTGTCGTCCTTTCCGACTTGTTAATAAGTATATTGAGTGCAAAACGTTGTTGATCGTCAAGTTCTTCACATAATTTAGTTATTAAAAAACAAACATTCAACTAATAAACAAATTTAAAATCAAAATACAATCGAATACGATCGAAGCGCAAACTCCGCGCAAAAGTAACTGACTTCCCAAAACTTCCAGTACAAAGCTACCAACAGCCGAGTCAATTATCGAATATGTATATGGGCTTATCGATAATCAATATTACTCACGTCAGCTGAAACCTATTCTACTTTACTTCTTTCTCTACTCATTTATCGCAAGCTAAGGTTGTCTTCTTCTTTTGCTCGCCTTATTGACGCCAATAATATTTTTATTTTTTTTTTCTTGTGGCTGATATCAGCATGTCCCTAAACAATAATTTTGACGAAGAATTAACTGGTTCCTTCCACTCGTTTAATAAAAGTGACGGGGATTTTACTGAAATAAGCGATTTATCAAATATTCCTCTCGAAAAAACATTAGCAGACGAAAAGGAATTGGAACTAGAAAGTTCTAGTACAATAACATTGAGTGACTCCAATGTCAACAAAACTATAGTAGGTGACATTTAAATATTCTCTTCTATATTATTTTCGTCTCAATATTGATTTCGGCAGCCTGATAAGCTTCGCAATTGGGATATTACCACCGACTGTGTAGATCATTATGCGGTGGCGGTGCCAAGGAGCGACACTCCAATGCCAGATATGGAAGTGTTCGACATGGAGGATATGGAGACAAAGCAATATATGGCAGCGAAACAAAAACTCGCGTTCACTGAAATTTGGATCGAGAACCAACATGACAATCGCTCCTTGCGAGGCCGATTCGCTGAAGCTTTGGATGATTACTTCAAGAAACCGATATCACAGCCCAAGGCTGAAGAAAACATGGTATATTTTTTTTTTATTTAATTAAATTAAGTTATTAACTTTTGTTTCGTTTCGAGACGCAGGATCTTTCGGAAGAAAAGCCATATATCTCGCCCTTTGAAGACATGAAAGTCGAGCCGGTAGAAAAGAAATTGTCCACCGGGAAGAAGGCGATAACGGTGCCAGCGGGATTTGACTTGACCAACCTGGTTGAATACAGAAATCCTAATCATTGGCATCGTCGAGCCACCACCCGCAACGATATCAACCCATAAAGTTCCATTACGCGCTTTATTTGCGCTATGACATGATAAGAAAATACACCTGGATGTGTATTCACACACACACACTCACACACATACCCCGACTGAAAAGATTAATAAACAACATCTGAAATTCTTTCTGAATTAATAGCACCTTCTACTGGCTAAATGCAAAACTCTGATTCACTTCAGTGACGGGTTCCTTGTTTTTAGCTAATATGTATGTTTGTGGAGTGGCGCCCATCTCTCTAGTCTAAATGTGTTCATTGTGTTGCCGATAAAATTGTCGCCAGCGAAAAGAAGTCCGCGCTTTTGAATTTGGCCGCCAAACATTAATTTCCAACGAAATTACACATACCCAAAGAAGTTGGAGAGATGGAGAGAGAGAGAGAGAGAGCGAAATAGAGGACAGTCACAAAGAGCAAATATACACAGGCATGAGACAAAAAAAAAGTTCGCTCTTATCTACATTGGAAGATCGGAGCCAGCGACGGCGCTCATTTGACTTTGACATGCGAACAGTTTTTGAACCTGAACCTGAACTTGGTGCTGGATCTGAGTTTTTAGTCTCTGGCTGAGTGAATCTGGTTGTTTCCATGTGTGTGTGTGTGTGTGTGAATATGCTCTGAAATGAGAATTCAATAAATTTTAGCAAATCGCCGGCAGCAACAACAATAAAAACAACAACACAATAGCCGTTTGGCATCGTTAGTCTTTTTGGCGACGTTTAACATGAATATGCAGCGTTGCTAATGTGGAGCCCATAAACACTTCCAGCGGCAACATGAATGGAAACTGCAGCCCCACACAGTCGACAAGCAGCAACAGCAACAACAGATGTCCCCACCGAGAGAAAGAGTGCAAAAAAAAAAAAACAGGTTGCTGCTGCTTTTTGCGCTACGTGTGTGGGTATTGGAAGGAAGATTGCGAATGTGAATCGAAAACCAGGGGGGAAAATCAATTGTTTCTTAGCGCCATTTGAAATGAAATGCCACCGTCGAAGATTGGCAATTTGGGCAATAGTCGAAATGGTGGACACTTGTTACCACCACTCGATCCAATCAAAGATGCCGCCACCCCATTTCCGTTCAACAAAATCAACAACAACAACAAATGGAATTGAATGTGTGAGGTATTGATCGGTTCGTTTGGCTATTCTTCGGCATGTAAATGGCAAACAACTACAACGTGAAAACATCAATTACATTTGGTTGTTGCCTGGTCAGGAGGATTACCTGGCCGAACGTTGAGCTCAATCAGCGCATTGGAGCTGGAGGAGCTGGCGCCAGCATTTAAGATGCGGCTCTCTCTGATCTGCTGATAAGCTCATGTCGTCGTTGTTGTTCCTGTTGTTGCAGCATATGCGAGAGGAAAACGGAGAGGCTCTCTCTCTCTCTTTGGGCAGAACATGTAGTGTTCGTCTTGCAAGAGAAACGCGAGGGTGAACTTATGGAACTGGAGTTGGAGCTGGAACTGGTTTTTATGATCAGCATGCGCGAGATATGAGAATGCGCAATTATGTTATACAAAAGAATGTGAGTAAAATGGTAGATAGCGAGAGACACAAAATGCGAAAGAGAAAGAGAAAATCAAAACTTGCGAACAGCGTAAAATGAAAGCACAAGAAAAAATATAAATTATAACTTATAAACAAGACCGAGAACGAGATTAAGGCCGATAACGAATATTTCCTTAACAAAAAGTAGATACAGTGAACACAATTTAAGTGAAATAGATAATCTAGTGTTTGCCCTGCAACTGCATCAACTGTATGTAGATTATCTTCACATGTTGTACTAATAAGCCTTTTGCGTAAGTAGAAAAATTCTTTATTTGCTGGCATTAAAATGCCAAAGACAATAAATCCATTACGAAATCATTTAAACAATTAAAATTGCATAATAAATACTTAAGATAAATACTGACGGTAAGTACCTGGAAATCTTAATTAACTGCAAAATATCACAATTGAAACTACTTGACTACGCTAATTAAATGTAAAAGGCACTGACTGGACGAGGAGCACCATCTAAAAATGGGAGCAGAAACGACTACACCGATGCCGTTGCTCCTAATATGTCCAAGATGCTGAAGCTGCTGCGTTTGGCATTGGGCTTCGGCGGAGCAGCAACCGCATTGGTAGCGATATGTCTAATCGACTCAGATTCCAATTCGGGCTCAGATGGGCTTGTTGTGGTGCCCACAACATCCACAAAGGTATCGACATCTTGCTCCGCTGAGGAGTCGCAGCTGGACGAGGCACACGACGAATCGGGCGATGGCGGCGTATACGCCCAACATGGATAGCTGGCGATGTGTCTGGCATATTCAATGTGAGCTTGAGGTTGAGGCTGGGCATGGGCATGGTGCGGTGGCGCTGACATATAGAAATTGCTCTCCAGAGTATCCAGCAGATAATGACGCGGCATAAGCAACCCCGCAGCAGCCGCGGCAGCAGCAGCAGCCATAGTCTGTGGTGGCAGCAACGCCATCTCATCTGCAAGAAGCTGACGCTGCCGTTTAGCCGACGGCGATTGGGAAAGTTCCACTTCGTGTACAGCAGTGCCTGGTGTGGCTCCTCCACTCACCACTGCAGCATTGGACTGAGCTGGCGGTGGGGAATCGTTGAGTTTGCGCTTGCAGCGAGATTGGCCCGTCTCACGAAATCCCTTGGCAAAGGGATTGTTGTCGATCTTGAGCTTCGTAATGCGATCATTCTGCGAAAGGAGTACATGAGATTAGTAATTGATCACATAATGGAGCAAACCCATCACACACGACCACACACACCTGATAAGCTGTCACAGCAATGAACTCCGTTTCGGGGAACACAAAAGCCTGTTGTGGCGCCCAAGGTATCTGGGCCAGATCAGCGGTGCGTATGACATGCAAACGTGGCTGATACTTGTGCATGCTGGCCAAGACAATCTGTGAATGGAAGATGAGCAAGAAGATGCGAGATAAGCAACTTGTGTCGCAAGCTTCACGTGCAGACTACACCTACATGTCCATTGTTGTCCAGCGTGTTGTTCGTCAGCTTCACTTTGCTGAAGAGCAACGCCTGTGATTCCCAGTGCTTCCCCGTTGCGGGACTGTCCGGATGCAGATACATGCGCTGGGGACTCTGGGGCTCGGCACCGCCAGCGGGCACCCACTGGGAGCCGGAGAACTTGTAGCGGCAATCGCCGATGGGCACCATCTCGAGCAGCACACAATAGTTGGTCTCCTCCTCCAATCCGCTTAGGGAAACACGCATCGAGGGGAACATGCGTCTGTAAATGGAGTAATGAAGCAATCCCCATAATGATTATTTACATGCCTTCTCCATAGTGATCTCAATTCTCGTGCGAGGTTATGATAAGATTCTGATATTTAGATAGATAAAAGATAACCCTTCCTTACCTGCCGCTCTTGGTGATTATCATCTCTGTTCCAATTTGATGGAACTGCTGCCATAGTTCATTGTTCTCCAGCTTGGCACCCACACCTGGTAGACTGGGCTGCGATGGCGGTGGCACAAAATGTGTGGCAAAGTTGGGCAACAAACCGCACATTGGATCTATGGAAGAGATTGAGAAATGTATCCCAGTTAATGCCGTCGGCTCTTCACTCTTAATTTGTATTCGAAATTTACCTGGCAGACGTTGCATAATTTGTTGCCGATAAATCTCATGGGCAATCTGCTGCTGCATACGCAGATCCGCAATATTTGGCAATGCCAACATGCTGTATTCCTCAACTGAATTTGATTAACGTTGGAAAACGTCCCAATTGACCTTTTCACGAACTGATCTCGATATTGCGCGTTATCTATCTTCACAAATATTTCTCGCGTCTACTCTCTCTCTTTGTTACGCTAGCGAAGAACCGTTCGCTTCGGTGTTCAGATTGAAACTGTTGCGCTCTCGAAACTCTACGGCCCTAACTCGCTGTCAGTCGAATCCGGTTGTTCGAGCAGTTGTTCTTTTTGTTGTTGGTTCTATGCCAGGTACGCTCACTCGACCTGTTTCGCTGCTGCTCTTGCTGCTGCTGCTGCTGCCTCTCCTCTGCTCACAAGTGGCCCCTGTATTGTGCTCTTTTATCTGCCAACCTCGCATTGGCTGCCGCTTGCCGTCTATACTGTTGTCCCACTCTAGCCAATGCGTGCGCCATTTTGAGCGAGAGATCGTCAGTGCGGGGGCTAAATAATGGGCGCCCCATGCTAATATTGATAGCATTAATTGCATTACGGGAGCATCTCTTTGAACTAGACGAAACAAAATGAAAATGGTATTTGTTTTGATTTGATCCAAAAAAACATTTGAAAATATTAAAAGCCGATTAACCTAAAAGGCTTTTATTTCAAAGAGATTTTCGTTTTTGGGGGGAAAACTATTTTTGAACTGAATTTTGTGGCTGAAATTGCCAAAACACGAAAGAAACGATGCATAGAAATTTAAATAAAATGACGGTGAAACGATTTAGATATTAAGGTTTAGGATTACTTGATTGTATATGGTAGATGAAAATAGAATAGAAATCTGCAGCCTAAATTTATTCGAGAATTTTCTGTATTGTTTAATAAACAAAACTGGTATTTAATATCTTAACTATATTATAAATATAAGTATAATTTTATGTTTAAGTGTAATTTTATTACAAATATAACTCTTTTTTTCCCCCGATATATTGAGTTTGAGAGAATGATCTACTCTCATATTTTAAAGAACACATTATTTTGCATAGGTTTCCTTTATTCAAAGTTCTTAAAGTAATGTCTATTGAATATATTGCCTTTATCAAAGAATTCCCATGTATCCCAGATCTCAAAAAAAGAAATATCAATATAAATGATCATCTAACAGCTGTCTGAAGTGGATCTATAAGTACAAGTTGCTTATCTAGAATCAGCATAAATTCAGAATTCAGAAAGTATACCGATCGCTACCGTGTATGATGGGTATTCTTACGGGTGTAACTAAAGAGAGATCCGCCCAATGATAAGTTACCGTAATCAAATCTTAAACGGTACTTGTAGCTGCAGGGGCACAACAAATTGCCATTGGAGTGAGGAGACTGAGGCACATCAAACTGGCGCCAATCGGCAGCCGCAAAACGACGGGCCACTTGACTGTCGGACGGAGTCTGTTCAAATCACTTGTTGATGTTGCCACTTGTCCTGTTCTGGTGGCACCACCAGCAGGACGACAAAAATGACAACGACGAGTTGTCGGCGCGTCAGTGTCGGCAAAAACTCACACAAGGCGACAGACTCATAAAAATCATCACACTTTGTGCCCAGAGATGATGTTGGTGACTGTGATGGTGATGGTGATGTTGCTGTTGCGGCTGCTGACGATGGGAACAATGGGAATGTGCATTTTATGGCCCAGAGGCTGATGCCGCCCTCCCAATGATGACCGACCGCCGACTGTTTCCTGTGAGTATCCTTTTCGGATTCCCTCATACGACATTATTGTTATGATTATTGTATGTTTTCTCTCTGCATGTACAACAAATTTGTGGCTATTGTCTCTCTCTCCAGAGATATAGTCTTACCACAACAGATCCGACCTTTTCAAATACATAAATATTTTTTGGGGGAAGGCACATAAAATACTTGTATAGAGAACCGGAACCCGTAAGGAAATCACTCTGTATTATAAAAATGTCAAATGAAATGAGTCCAAAAAAATTTTGAAAAAGAGAAGAGAGAGAATTGATTTTTAAATGGGAAACCCCTTCTTATCTAAGGAATTCAAAAAAAGCTATAAGTATAAGAGAAATGATCTCCAAATGGAAAAACCCTTATCTATAGAAATTCGACTAATGACTCCCTCTCTCTCTCTCTCTCTCTGAGTCAAGTCAGCTAAATTTCCGGTAATTTGACTAGCTTTGCATATACATGTATATATGTTAGTTAACAATTCCTACGCAATGGAGATCTGCATTCCTTCCGCTTATCCGCAAAATCCTAAGTGCACTTCACTCACTTCCTATCCGATCCAAGTCTCGACTCTGACTCAGAGCTCAGGGCAATTAGCTGTTGTTGCGATTCATTCTCTGGCAGACGGATTTGTGTCATTAGCGGCCAGTCAGGATCTCGTGTTTCATTCATTGCCTGCGGCGGGAAAAACCCGGGAAATTTTTAGCTGTCCAGCCATTCACTAATTGCTACCGTGTTGTTTTTCCCCCCCTCAGTCTGTTTCCCTTGCGTATTACTGTTTGTTATCTTTGGCAATGTGCTTAGGACACAATTTATATCTACGTATTTGGATAGGAAATGTTCTTTAGCAAGGATTACAACAATTTCGAATTTTGCACATGAATCAGACATTGAAATTTATTGTTGCTGTTCCTTAATTTGGTTAATTGTGTGACACATTTGTGGTTCAAATACAAGCCACAAATATACATATAATAATTACAATACAATTAAATCGACATTTGAACTTGTTACAATTTAAACATTTCTTTTGTTTCAGCTTCTTAATTTGTTGTTGTCGTTAGTTTTTATTATACATAATTTGTTTATCACAGCTATTACGTTTATACATTATACAATCATATAGTATATATCAATAATATACATTTAAATATATATTTTCTTTCAATTCATTTTTTCTTTTTTGTTTATATAAAATCTTTCTAATTACACGTATATTTTTTTTGCAGAAACTTTTCTCCCTTTCAAATACAAAGAAAACTTTGTGGTACAAAATCGGGTGAAGAGGATATGGATACATATATAACAAACACTTCAGCAAAGCAAGTATTGCATAAATAATATTTCTAAATCAGAGTTAACAAACACCGAAAGCTCAGCCCACGCACTGATATGTGGAAACTGTGGAAAATGCCAAAGGAAATCTCTTCAAGACAACTCAAATCCTGTATTGCTGCTGACGGCATAGCGAAGTTTGTCCCTCAACGTTGATTTCTTCTGGTAGTTGGGTAACTTCAGCAGGTTGAAACAGGTGGATGAGGTGGGCAATCGGTTCAGTGGATCCTTTTTGCGTATGGTGAAGAAACCGCGTATAACACTGCCAATGGTATCGCCAGTATCCTCATCGTCACCCACTTCCACACAGCGTATGGAAAACGGAGGCTCCAAATGCGCAAATCCCAAAAGCGGTGGCTTCGAACAGCTCGTGACGAACTAAGGGTAAAAAGGAGGGGTAAAAAATCGTTAACAAGTCAACATAATATTCCCCCCAGTACTTTCAGTTAGTTAAGCTAGAGCTATAGTTGTTGAAGGACATCTTACCTTCAAAAAGAGTTTACGCTCTTCCTCGGTGAAATCTTTGGCCAGTATGTCCCACAGCCAGCCAACGACTCGATGGGAATCATGGAAGCCACCATAGTACTGTGTGTGCTTTCGCAAGTCCCTCAAGTCCAATGGCACCGTATCGCCCGAGATGAGACGTTGCAGTTCTGGGGGCGAGAACAGCGAAAGCCACTCAGGATTCACAATGCTGCGGAAGCCACGATTGAAGGCCTGCGTCTGCTCCCTAATCTGCGTGTTCATATGGAAATAGGCCATGTAGTGTATGTAGACCAGCTTGTTGTGATCGTTGACCACACGAGCCTTGCCACCAGGATGCAACTCGTGTGTCACAATCTTGCCCATGACATCCTGATCCACCGAGAAGGTTAGATTCAAATCGGCCACATCCTGTTTGTAGTGCTTAATAAAGGTGAGACTGCGATACAGTTCGTTGTCCAGCGAGGGCAGCTCATCCATGCAGGAGTATAGCGCCTGTTGAGTCTGTCCCAGCAGCTGGGAGAGGAAGAACGATGCGAATGGTACATCCACTACGATGCCCTCGTAGACAGCCTTGCCGAGCATGCGACCCACAAATTCAAACAGTTGCAAGTGATTGTCCTGCACATAGGAGATGGGCGATGGATAGAGCCGCTGATCCGAGGTGGTCTTAAATAGATTCAGTGATGGATCAAACACTTTCTTGATAGTCTCCTCCAGGAACTCCTTGAACACACCATCCTGATCAATGCCCGCTTCATGCAAGCCCTGCTGGTTGATGAAGCGCACACGAATCACTCCCTTAAGGGCGTGTGTGGGTTGTGCCGCCAACTGTCTGTAGCCATCCTCGACAATGCGCTCCCGATGTATGACAATCAGTGCGGAGCGAGGCGAGGCACAAGCACTCTCCGTCAGTCCCATCACAGCCTTTTCATTCTGCACAAACTTGCGGAACAATTTCACCCTATCCTCGTGTGGGATGATGTGCGGCATCTTGGCCAGCAGCAGCATGGCATTCCGCTTGGCCTTCTCCAGATCGTTGATGAACGTAGATGGCTTCACCTCCGGTATGAGCCAATGCTGAGTTGGAGTAAACGGACGACGACAATCCCGACGATACAAACACAGCAAAAGTGTGTGAAGTGAGATGAAGACGGGATTCTGCACAGTGTTCTTGGCGCCTAGAAGAAATATATCCATTTAGAGATTTGGGTGGAAGTGCATATTGTAGAGACATACCCAGAATATTATCGTTGATGAGCTTGTATAGCATGTTGTTAAGGAAATACGTAAGCATGACGTAGTCGTTGAGGCGAAAAGGTTTCTGTTCCGTATACATCTCGTACTCGTCCAAAATTCTGTAAGAAATATACACAATATAAGCAATTTAACTAATCTAACAATTAATCTACTTAAAAATTTAACTAATCCAGGATGGTTTCTGGTTTTGATATAGATATTTGCAAAAATAAGTAATCAGAATAAATACAACGCATTGCTTCCAAGAAGAAAACTTATAATTCTCAACTGGTTTTTGCAGCGATTGCTACTGATCTGAACTTAATTTAAACTTCAACTCACGTGACGTAGTGCGTCATGCAGTCACAGAAGAGCATCAGCATGGCAGTTTGTGGTTTCTGCAGGCATGTCTCGCATCTCAGCAGCTCCAGGAATTCCTTCATGCCACAATTGGGACCCAGCGATGTTAAGAGCAGCCAAATATCATAGAGCACATTGTCATTGTAGCAAATCCCAGTGAGAATGTCCAATTTCATTTGGGAGAGGGTATTCAATGCCGCATAGTACATGCCACAAATGCGTGACACCTGCAGGACATCGCTGTTGTCCAGTTTACGCCATTGTTGCTTCGCTTGCTTGCCAGCAGCACTGCACCTTGTGGAGCTGCGTTCCAGAGCTCGGCGCAAAAGATTACTGGTCGAGGGTTGTTGCGGTGTTTGGAATTCGATGCGTTCATAGTTTTCGTTGATTTTCTTGAGCAGATCGCCCAGGAGCAGCTTGATGCAGCGATGATCCCACAGCATATGAAACTGTTTCTTGATCAAGCCCACATTCTGATGCTGTGCTGGCTCCGCACAAGGTGTATGCCAACCAAGCAGCTCATGCCATTGCGTGAAAACACCCTTCGTGGTCACCGTGTTGGGTATCAGTTCCAACAGCGATGTTGTGGTCTCCTAGGGATTACAGAATGCATATGATGTGGCCGTACAAATTAAGAACGGATGCTACTCACAGTCAAGAGTGGAAAGGCCAATTGCTTGGCCTCCGCCTGATTGTCTATGTTGAACATGTTCACAATGTTGCCCAGATAGGCCAGGGTCTTGGTGCCGGACATGCTGCCCGAAAACTCCTCAAACCATTGGAAATCCTCCGAGATGCTCAAGGCTCGTTTCAGCAGGCACATTGTGCCAAACTGTTCGATGCACTGCGGCACACTCTGATGCAAGTGGTAGACGAGAGCGGGAACCGAAAGGATCTCGCTCAGAAACTGGGACAACAAGTTGCGGCTGTAGTCGCCATCGATCAGTGGTCGCTGGCACAGCGTGATGATGGCCACCAGTGTCACCGACTTGACCGACAATTCCTCTCGAGCAGTGCCTTTGAGCAGTATAAGCTGTCAAATGGAATCAAATTAGACTAACAACATCTCAACTCCCAGTTGGCTTCACTTACCCGCATTGTCCTGTAGAAACCATTCTGTACGAGATGTCCCTGAATGTTGCAGCAGACCTTCTGCATAGCGGGCTGCAGTCGCTCGAATTGCGGATTGCGTAGTATCGCCCAGGACTTGGGTGCGGTGAACACAATTAGCGTGTGCAGAAAGAGGGCCAAGGATAAGCTATCGGCATGATTCTCTGGCTTGAGTTCCGGCAGCAGGATTAGGCAGTTGGTTAGCAGTGCCTTGATGTGGGCAATCCAGGCCAGACTGCGCTCCTTGTGCAGCAGCAGGGCAGCATACGATAGCTTTGGATTCTCCACTTCCATGGCACGATTCACGTAGCGGCAAATGGACTCCAGGCGATCCCGCATGCGTCCATCATTTTTGTCAAATTTGATTTGTGTTAGATAACGACGCAGCACAGGATATACGTGAACGGCAGGCAACAATGGCGGATCCTTGTCCTTCTCATCAGCCTCATCCATAAATATCGCATCAAAGTCTTTGCTGCAGTTGCAGTGTTAATTAATATTCAATTTTTTTAAAATTATTTTTAACTTACAGTATGCGTTTTAAATATTTGCTACGTGCCGCGTATCCTTTGAGTGTTGCCTGCAGCATTATGGCAGCCTCCTCCCGCCTCTTTTCCAGCGCCCGCTCCTCACGTGCTGCCTTTGTGTGCTCCAAAAAGCTGCTCTTTTGTGATTCCGCCTGTCCAAACATTTTGTATACAAATATTTTCTAGGTGGCTGTTGTTATTGTTGTTGTTGTGGGTGGGCTGCAACTGGTTTGTATTTATATTTGTAGTTAATATGCGGCTCTTTTGGCTATAAATTATTGGTTGCACCGCTAACTAATAAATCGCACAAACTTTAAAGCTATTTATTCGCATATGCATTGTATTTTCAGCTTGCAATAGCACTCAATTTTCCAATAACAATAATTTTTCATTTTCCTTGGCTCTTATTGCGAACAAGTTCATTTGAATGAACATTCACCGCGCAGGGTGGCAACTTCGTCTCTAAAATATCAGCTGCAGAATTTCGATAACAACACGGTCGATATAAATTTTTTAATAACAAACACAAATAATTTTTTATTTTCGCCATTATTAATTAACGTTTCGAAAAACAATATATTGATTTTAATAATACTGTAATCCGTTACTGTGTTAATCGACAGTAAATAAACATTAATATTCGATTGCTTGTCGATATCATCTCAATTTTCTGCATCTCTGCATTTCTGAATATTGTTAATCGAATAACGGCCGTTTACCAGAAAAACTAGTATACGCTGTTAATAACATTTGGGCAAACTGTTAAGTTAACATGTGGTTTTTTACGAACGAAGTCGACGGATGGTTGTCGCGTTTGCGTGAATTAAAAATTAATTAATTTTAACTACAAATTTATAGTATACATTTGCAAAAAATGCAAATAACTGAGAGCGGATACAGTTTTGTGCAGTTGTATTCCGTGTCGTCGTCCAAAAATGTGTTGCGTGCACGCGCAAATATGTCGTGGTGATGCCAGAGTCAGCTAAAAAAGGCGATGTAGTATGAAGTATGATTTTGCAAGACTTTGAAAAGCAAATAAAGAGAGAATAAAAATACAAATAATAACAACAAAGAGAAGCGAAGTCAAGGTGAAAATTAAACGAAAATTAATGGATGGTGGATGCGCGATCCGATTTCGATAGCAGCACATGCATATCAATATCGAAATTAGTGAAAAATGCTCGTATTTCGGAGCGATCAAAACTGTGTGAAAATAATTTCAAGGTTTGCAGCGCGAGCAAGCGAATAGAAAGCAAAAGGTAATTGAAAAATAGAACGATTTCGGCACAAGCGCAGTGTATTACAATCTATGTGGTGTATTGTATTGTGTCTGAGTGTGTGTGTGTGTGTGTGTGTGTCTGTTGTTAACGTTTTGTCGTCGTCTCTGCCCAGAGGTGGGTGTGGGTGGGGACAAGCAAGATTTGAGGGCAGCTGGTCGGTCGGTTGCTCATCGCAGAGCAGCAAAACAAAACAACAAGCAACTTGTATATGTGTTTGTTTGTGTGTATGTCGCATGAGTGTTGGTGAGAGACGAAGTGGAGACTGTTGGAGACGTGCACTACAGAAGCACTTGCCCAAAACGGAACCGAAAGTGAGTGCATGAAAACAATTGTGTGGCTGCGCTCCGGCGGCGAAAGCAAACACAACCATACCAACAACAATAAGAGCACGCTAGCCAAAGGCAATGCAAAGATGAGAGAGGGGGAGAGAAAGGAAAAAAATGCCTGCCTGCTTTGTAATCTCATGTAATTTGCCGCAATTTTTGCTTGTGCATTCTGGCTGCTTCCGTATGTGCGTGTGCATGTGTACGAATGCGCGCCTATGTATGTATATATGGGGTGGCTGTAAGTGTTGGTGTGAGCGCGCTTTGCTTTGGGGTCGGTAGGTCGTTTTGTAGCGCGCGACATATTGTCGCTTGCATTCCGCCACACCAACACACACTCGCATTAACATTCGCAAATGTATTCGTGCTGACTTGCATATGAGCGCGTTCGCGTGTATGTGTGTGAATCTCTTCTCCTCCAACGTGAGCTCCTTGGAAACTGTCAGAAGAAAAAGGCGCGCTTGTTCGATTATTTCGAAGAGTCTCTGTCTACCTCTCTGTTGCTTTTGCCGCCTCTCCCAGTTGAGAGTTTATGTTACAAGCTTCACCATTTTATAAAAATGGCACAGGCACAGCCACATTAGCTGACGCCACCAGCGCCAATCATCGTCATTCTTTCGCTTGCCGTTGCTGCTGACGCTCTGCTTGCTTCTGCTTCTTCTTTAGCCTCTGCTTCTCATTGCCGTTGCCAGTGCTCTGCTCCCCAGTGCGTGTTCGTCGCTGCAGCATTCAGCATTTCAGTTGTGGCCTGTGCCTGCGTCTGCGAATGCCTCTGCCTGGCTTCGGTTTTGTTTAATTCTCATTGCTGCTGTGTTTGTGTTTATTCCCAGTGCAGATAATCAAATTTATATTGTGCATGCAAAATACAACAACGGCAAATACGAATAAAAAAAATAATGCCAAAAGAATAATAAGATTGCTGCTACTGCTGACTTAGCAGAGCCACACAAATTGTGAGTACCGCACAGCCGTCATCGTTCTCGTTGTTGTTGTTGTTGTCGCCGCCGTCGTCGCTGTGGTTTAGTGTGGCCTGTTATTCTCAATGTCTCTATACATATGTGTATGCGTGACTGTGTGTGTGTGTGTCGTTTATTGAACTTTGACGAATTGACAGCTATTATTAACGCACAAGTATATAATTTTATGCCGGTTAACAGCCATTGGTATGTGTATATATATATATGTGTGTGTGTGTGTGTGTATGTTTGCAAAATTTACAGCAATTTTGATAATGACACATAACCTCAAAGCTTACATTAGTTGCCTAGTTACCGTTATTTTATAGGCCGCCATGTGCAATGTATATTTCTTTTATTGGTTTTACAGGCTTAAGCGCCTAAATTACAATAATAATAATAGTACCAATCTAATTGTGTTCAACAATTTAACAAAAATGTGAAATCCCCCTAAAAAAATAAAAGAGAAAAAAAACAGATCTAAAAAATAGTAAATTCCACTTGACCGCTCTTTAATACTGTAATTGGGCTCCGTTATGTTTAAATGCTTGCTCATGCACACACACACACACACACACACATAGACAAGTGCACATACATACGTACATAGGTACACATGTATGTATGTATGTATTATACATTGACACAGCTGCATTGCTGAGAGAGCTTTAAAATTGTAACAGTAGGCAACGGCAACAGTAACAACTACAACTACAATATGTGTATAAAAAAATCGAAGAAAGTCGTCAGCGAACAACAACAACAGCAACTGAAACAAGCTTTATGATACCCGTTCGAAATGAGCACAGCGTATAAAAGAAAGAAATGTAAAGAGAGGGGGAGAAAATAAAATAAAGCGTAACGAAATTAAATGAAAAGCGCAAATCGCAATAACCTAACCACACTTATTAAGAATCAGTTCAAGCTGCCCGCATCCATCTCCATTTGCCCACCACATTCCCCTTCCCTTTCCCCTGTCTCTTCGCCCAGACTAGCTTCGACCTAATAGGTAAATAATGATTTTGAAAATGTAGTATTATTATTATTGATTTATCGCCACCGCAAAGCTCCAGGCGAAGGTGTTATGTACAAAACTCGTTATTATTTATTTATTTTTCTGATAAGAGTCCCAAAGTTGCCTTCAGACTACCCTCTCCTGCTCCTCCACCGATCGCCATAAACATATATACATACATATCAGACAACAACGAATGCTAATTTTTATTTTTCTTTCGATTTTTTTTCACATTTCATCATAATTTATTTGGTTTTTTTATATTTATATATTTTTTGTTTGTCGCCATATTTGTCAGATTGCAATTTTTGTTATTGTCGGCGGCACTTGTAAATTTAATAAATTAGCAAAAAATTGATTTGATTAACTTTGTGAATGTTGTCGTCGCCATCATCTCTGCTCGCGTTTGACGTTTATTATCGCCCCAAAACGAGAGCGACAACAAATAGTCTCGGACTCGGACCAGTAAATATAGTCCGAGAGGGGAAAATACTCCCGTTTCTGACGCTATTCGTGTCAATCACGTGGACTGGGAAGACTCCCCATTCGACTCCGAACTGTCAATAAAAAATCCTACTAATTAGAAAGTAAATTTTGCACGAATAAAAAATAAATCTTTTGCTGAGACGGGACTTGGGAACAGATGGAAATGAAACAATGATGATCGAGTGAAGACTTATCTAACCGATCAAAAATATTTTTATATATTTACTATATTTTTTTTTATATAGTAAACTAGTTTAATTAATATAATGCTTGTTTAAAAATTCTGGTTATAAAAGCACATGCCAAACAAAGGGAAAACGGGAAAATAATCAAGTTTCTATTTTAACTGATCATTTCTGTACTTTCCCCATTTCAAAATAATATTTGTTTTCTGTTTTATTCACAGCCCTGACAACGCAACCAAAAAATAATATAATTATAATTAAAATTAACACGACAAAGCTACTGAGGAAATAATACGCAACAAGAAAAGAAAGCAACAACAAAATTTGATTAAACAGCAATAAAATATTTATTGAGCTATTAAACAACCAACAACACAACACAACGATATGAAGTACACAACAGGAACAGACAACGTGCTGCCATCTTGCAGCAGCAGCTCCCAAAATGCATTAAATGAATTGCAGTTAACAGGAGGAGCAGAAGGGGCAGGAGGACTACAGGAGCATCAGCAGCCCGCAATAACAACAACAACAGCAACAACGACAAGCGCCGCTAATACAGCGACCGCAACAACAAATCTAAATACAAATACAAATCCCAGCAACATTGATGGCAATGCCAATTCAGCCGATATGGCAACGCCATCATCCACAACAACAACAAACGCTCTGTTTTGCGAACAGGTGACGACAGTGACGAATCTGTTTGAGAAGTGGAATGATTGCGAGCGCACAGTGGTCATGTATGCGCTGCTGAAGCGTCTGCGCTATCCCAGCCTCAAGTTTCTACAGTATTCCATAGATAGCAATCTGACACAGAGTCTGGGCACATGCCAGGCGAATCTGAGCAGCGTTGTCGTTGACATCAATGCCAATAATCCGACCTATGTGCAACATCTGCTCTCTGCCTATAAGCAATGCCAGGTTGCGGGGGAGTTGGCGGAGGGCAGCTCGTGCTCCGCATCTGACAAGGATTCAATGCCATGCTATGGCAGCGATTTTCAGCTGACGAGCAACAGTAACAACAGTAACGGGACGGCACAGTGCGGAGATTCCCGCAAGGAGGATATACTGAACGAGGTGCTGGGCATGCTGCCACTGCTGAAGCCGGGCAATGACGAGGCCAAATCGAGCTACATGACACTAATACCGCTGGCCGTGAAGGATGCAGTGCAGCAGTTGGTACCCACAGAGCTGGTGCAGCAGATCTTCTCGTATATGCTCATACATCCAGCCATTGGCAGTGATGATCGGCGATCGTTGAATGTCTGGCTGCGTCATCTTGAGGATTACATACACTCCAGCAAACGCAATAGTATCTGCAGTGGCATCAGCACTGGCAGCGGTAGCGGTAGCAGTTTCTTTGTGCAACCCGAGCAACTGCAGCTTCAGCTGCACGGACTGGTAGCGGCGGGAACGGGCACGGGTACGGGCACCATATCGGATAGCTCATCGTCGTCATCATCATCGCTGGGCAACTTGACCCGTAGCGTCGATTGGCAAACGATTGCACCACCCAGCAGACACCACCATAATCAGCAACATGGGAAGCAGCTGCCGCGGCAACCGGGTGAATGGAGAGGCAGCGTTAGCGGATCCTGTGGCTCGATCAATCCACTCTGTGATAATTTAAATGGTATTACATTGAACGAATTAGCATCTAGTCGGAATAGCTTAGGCCTATCCCTTGGCAGCAACTCGTCCCTGGTCAATGGTGTTGTCGCTGGCGCAGGCTCAATGCTGGCCATTGGCGGCACTGATGATCATGACACCTCATTTAGCAAGAATGGCACCGAAATCCTTGACTTTGATCCGGCCGGTGGCGAGTCCAGCGGCATTGCGAGCTGCAGCCTTAGTCAACAACAGGTGAGTTGAATCCTTTTGCCAATTACGAAAACATATCCTTATTGATTTCTTGCTTTGCTACAGGCATCTACATCACATGCTCCTGCCATTCATCCACAACTGTTGCAGCCGCCACCACCTCCGCCTCCACCACCGCAATTGCCCTATTCCTCCATACTGATGGGCCATGTTGGTGATCAGTTCACCGACATCAATCGTTGGAGTCTGGACAGCAAAATAGCTGCCTTGAAGACGCGACGATCCAATAGCCTGACCACACAAACGCTATCCAGTTGCTCCTCGAACTCATCCAACTCGTCTGTGATCACCGTGAACGACAACTGTTCCAATTCCACAGAGAATCTCGCCCAGTTTGCCAACAAGCCGCGCAGCTTCTCCCTCTCCATCGAACATCATCGCGCCAATAACAATTGCCTGGCGAACAGCACATCCGATACCCGTCTGGATGACTTTAAGCCCAGCTATATCAAGTTCCAGACTCGCAATGTGGGCATGTCAGGGATTGGCCTATGGCTCAAGTCCCTTCGACTGCACAAGTACATCGAACTCTTCAAGAACATGACGTACGAGGAGATGCTGCAGATAACCGAGGAGTTCCTGCAGGGCGTAGGTGTCACAAAAGGCGCCTCCCATAAGTTGGCATTGTGCATCGAGAAGTTGAAGGAGCGCTCACATATCCTAAGCAAAGTGGAACAGGAGTTGCATTCGGGCCAGATGAAGGTTAGCAACGCTGTCGAGGAGCTCACCAACATAGTGTTGACGCCAATGAAGCCAGTGGAACAAATAGCGGGAGAGGATAACATTGGGCTGCGTTTCCTTAAGGTAATTGAGCTGGTTAGCAATGCACTGCAGCAGGATCCTTACTGTGCCCAGGACGATGAGACACTGGGCGTGTTCATGTGGATACTGGATCGCTCCATACACAACGAGGCATTCGTGAATCATGCCAATCAACTGAAGGAACTGAAGTTTAAGATATCAAAGCTTAAGATGTCCATGGTCCCCATGCACAAAATGCATCACGCCAAGAACACAGCCAGCGTTGGGGGTGCCACGGGCAGCATGAATAAACCCAGGTCAGTTTTGGCTTACTATAATCCTCGTCAGATCTCTAATATTGTATATTTGTGTGTTTAGGTGGAACGGCAAGAGTCGCAAATGTGATGGGAAAAATGGCAGCAATGATCGCATTAATCATCGCAAGAACTCAAATGATATGCTCAATTTTTCACTCAATTGTCTGCAACATCCTCTGCAACAGCAACAGCAGCAGCATCACCAACAGCAGCAGCAGCAACAGTTTGACTTCAATGCTGGCTACCAGACACAACAGTACAAGAGCTCCTCCTATCCCAGCTTCATGAGCAATCCCCAACAACAACAACAGCAGCAGCAACAGCAACTGCAAACACTTAAGCATCACTCCCAACAACTGCAGCAACTGTTGCAGCAACAGCAGCAGCAACAACAACAGCAGCAGCACTCTCAGCATTTCCCAGCTTTGCCACAGCAGACGCCACCTCCTCATCATCGACGCTCCCTAAATAACTTGATTGTGGTCGCAGGTGGACCTCAGCAGCCACAGCAATTGATCTTCAAACCTGGCCAAGCTGTGTTGACCAACAACAACAGCAGCAGCAACAGCAATGATAGCATGCAACAGCAGCAGCAACAGCAGCAGCAACAGCGCAAACCCAGCCTAAATGGTCTCACATCACTAAGTGGGCTAGCGACGAGTCTGGAGCAACTGCAGCAACAGCAGCAGCAACCAAAGAAGACAATGGCTGCTGTTGTCATGGTTAGTAATGTGGAGCAGACAGAGGCCGCTCAGCAACAACAACAGCAGCAGCAGCAAGCGCCTCAAATACTAATTAACAACAATAACAACAGCAGCAATAATAGCAGCAACAACAACAACAATAACAATAATAGTAGCATATTGAACAATAATTTAATTAATCAACATAAGCTGCAATTGTTGGCGGCGGCTGCTGCTGCTGCTGCCGCTAATGCTGCTGCAGCGGGTAAAAATAATGGCAGCTGTTTGTGCCCCGGTGACGGTAGCAGTATCTGTAGCAATTGTCTCTGTCAGCAATCTAACAACAACAACAATAATAATAATAATAATAACAACAACAACAGTAGTAATAGTAGTATGGATCATTGCCTGTCCCAACCGCAGTTGATCAATCTGAGTATGGCCACACTTAAGGATAGTTTCAACAGTATGCCACCACCGCATGACTATAAAATGAACGATTTCAAGAGTTTGGAGCAACTAGAGACGCTCTGCAGACAAATGACTGAACAGGCAATCAACTAAAAAAACTCTTGTTAATTAATTAGTTAGTTGAATTAATTCAATTGTTGTCGATCGTTTATATGTTATGTCAGCGCATAAATCGTTCTGTGTCTGTATCTGTATGCTAAAAAAAATAACAGTAATTGATTTCAAATCGACATTATCGATTTTTCATGTGTAAATTTTTGACCGATAATCGATATTTATCGATTTAAGCGGAATTCTAACTAATTCGTCGAGCTCCACTGTGAACTTATTTTTCGAAACGTTTTTAGTTATGTAAGAAATCACAATATATGAAAATGTTTGTTTAAATGTTAAGTTTGCACTCTATGTGGATGTGTGTGTGTGTGCGTGTGTGTGTGAGATAGAGAGAGAGAGTGACATCCCCACTGGTCTCACTGATTAACCGCCGCCCTAAAGTATCCTGCGACGGCTGGCCGTTAACAACTGTCAGGATCTAGCGTCAAATAGATAATCCTCCCTCAACAAAATAATACCCAGACGCAGCTAGGCAGCGGCTAAGATAGTTGTGCATCCAGTGGGGACTTGACGCTTCTGCTGCCAATGTTATTAATGTTTAAGTTGATGAATATAATGTCGAAATGTAGTTCCAATTAATAATATCCCAATTTTGAAACAGACACCAGCAACAATAACAACAACAACTTGAACAGCAACAACAAATGTTTAACTCTTTCTCTATAGGAAAATTTGGCCAAATTTGATCAACATTTTACGCTATTCTGACGCCGCCTCCCCCCTTATAACCACACCTAAGAAATTGTAAACTGACGTCGACATGAAAATATATATGTATGTATATACTATTTAGTATATATGTGGTATGTTATATTGATTATATTATATGAACTCTGCATCGTGACCATGAGACTGACTAAGATTACTATAATATTCGCAACTATAGGAGAACTAGAAAAGCTGGAAAACAAACAAATATTAATGAAATGAGGATGATACATGATACGATACACGCGAATCAAAAGATTATTTAAAAACGTTGCTTGCTGAAAGTCACATAATGAACTATATATATATATATATACATAACTATATAATATATATATATATATATATATATATTATATATACACATAATTTATTTGTAACTTAAAGGATCATAATTGCTGAAAACAAAACAAACAAAGGAAAAAAACTACAAAGTTGTATATGTAAAACTCTTACGAAATATTATCTTATTTTTGTGTTGAGCATGGTTTAGGAGCCTAAAATTAATGGTAATATACAAGAAAGAAATCTATTTTATTTTGTATAAGTAGCAAGTGCATAAATGCCAAAAAAAAACAAGGCAAAGATGTTTATAAAAATTATCAGGCATAAACAATTATTATTATTATTAGTGTAATATTATTTTGTTTCGCTTTTAGGCTTTAGTCAATTGTTTGTAAATTATGTGCTGTATGTTATTTTTTAAACTGTTTTTGAAAATCACTATATATACTTATACAAATTAATATATATATAGCATATATATATAATACATATAATGATATCGCTTTGTAACTAAGCTTAAGCTTCAAACTAAACAAATTATATATGACGAAGCGGGCCGCAAACATGGGCCTCTGAGGGAAATGTTAGCTTAATTTATATTTATATAGATGTGTATAAATTGTGAAAAAAATGCGAGACATTGTATGTATAATTAATACTGCGCGCTGCTTGACGACAAAAACTAAACAAATTGTATTGTATTTTATTTAAATTTAAATAATAATAATAATGAGTTGACGAGGAAGGAGGAGCAACACAACAAATTGCAGCTGTTTAAATTGCATGTAATAAATATGATAAATATATAAATCAAATTTATAGCCATACTAAAGTTCAAAATTGCAAAAAACAAACAAAACCACAACAAAGTAACAGCAACAGAAACGACAACAAAACTACGAAAAATTGTTTGAAGTAAACTAAGTAAAAGTTCAAGTATATAATTAATAACAACATTGTTTATGTGTTTGTATTGCTCTTATTTAAATAATTACAATTGTGGAAGAAAAACATGTTGTCAGCGAACTCCGGTTGAGTTTTGGCAAAGCTATGACAATATGAAGTTGAGAAGGTCTCAGAATTGCCAGGGAATTTTTCAATATTTTTCAAAATACCCAGCTCTTATTGAATTTCTGTTGCCAATCAACACAGGTTGCCATGCCTCAGTCGTCGTTGTTTCACTTCCTTCACTTTTCAAGCCAAACAAAGTTAAACAAGGAATCGTCGTAACAGAAATCAAATATATAATTTTCAGCAAAATTCAAACAATTTTCGAATATGAATAAACATCGCTATAACAATGTCCAGCTCGATCGACTATCGGCAACTTTAGCAAATCATCATCATCAACAGCCCGAACAGACCGCATCTGGGGAGCATGCTGAGCAACTGCCTCTGTGGCCCAGTGAACGCATTCCGCCAGGGGGCAGTGGTGCTTTTCATGCTCCTAAATTCGAGTATAGTAAGGAGACTGCAGATATGTTGAAGCGTAAGTATATGGAGCTTGAGGAACTAAGCTCCTCCTAATGGTATGCTGGTTAATAGTGCTCATGAAGGAGTCTAAGATGTCCATGGTAATGCGTAAGCAGATAAATGAGAGTCTACGCAATGGGGAACCGTTGCCAGTGCCAAAACCACCGCGACCCAATACCAACAATGATGTGGATAAGGAAACTTTGGCCATTTTGGAGCGTGCCCGATATGCCAAACGCAAGAATCTGAAACAGATTGAGGCTAGCGGTGTCTACCAAAAGACTTACTATCGTCCCAAGCCGGACAACCGTATGACCACCGAAAAGGCCAAGGCTCGATTGCAATTCACAATGGCGGGCGTGGAGTTACCCGATCCGGCAGTGAAGCCGCTGCGTCGACCACGTGAAGAACGTCTGGTGACTGATCATGATCTCATCGATGAACGTAAGTCTCATAGTTCGCTATTAAGGATTTGGTGTTTGATATTGAAATCGTATTATACAGTGTTGAATCAAATCAACGAACGCGCTTCGTGGCTTGCCGAGATGGAGGAACTGGGCGCGGGCAAGAAGTATTATCCAGAAATACGTGATCAGATTGCTGAACGCCTGCATCGTATACGTGCACTGGAGAGTAAGATTAAGATGAAAGCCGAGGGTGGATATCGTTTCCTAGAATGAAGAAGCGCCGATTCCAAATGAAATGTTTTATTTTACGTATTAGAAAATAATTAAAATTGAATTTGAAGGGCCGTTTTGAGTACTGAGCACTTTTCTGCATACTTTTAGGATACAAAATGCATTTAACTAAAAACATAGCCTTCTTTTGTGGGCATCTCAGAAATTTTGCAAGAAAAAATGTAAAATGTGCTGTTTATATTATTACTTTATTTAACTTATTTGTTTGTCATACTATAATCGTTTCACAATAATTTGCTACTTAATCTGGCACACATTTAATACATACAAATCCGTAAACGGCATTTCAACAATTTAAGAAGCCCAACTCAAAGCAATTATCCCCAAGATATTAGATAAATACGCACTCATTTCTGATTTGACTGGAAAATTTGGCAAAACGAGCAAAAACTACATTAGTTGAAAATACATATTTTGGATTTAAGTAATTGAATAAATTATTTGAGTATATATTTTAATAAGTATAGCGATAATATAGTTTATCATCTTCTGAACCTATGCTATATGTTCCTTTCCTCACGCAATCTTCTACCATCAAAAATATATAGATTTTTGTGCTACAACTGTACAAGAATCATGTTGTTCAACAGGAGGGCATGTGGCAACGGAATTCTCCGGCAGCTTCGGCAAACCGATTCCGTATCAAATAACCGCTGATTACCTCGGCAACTTCATGTGGACGGTCTTCGTGTACGGCATGACCACAACGAGCCAGCACCTGCATCTGGAAACGGCCCTGCATTTGGCCAACGGTTAGGGTGCGATCCAAGCCATCAATGCTGGCTAACAGCAACTGTTTGGGTAATCGTAAATTGAGGAACTTGTCACTAAGCCCCGAGAACCAGCCGACCCAATACTTTTCCGATTTGGCCAGATCAATGCGCCAGGTATAACTGCAAGAAATTGAGATTTTTGAATGATATTCATTTGGAGGTGAGATTAACCTACTTTTTAGCTGCTTCTGTTGCTGCCTTTGTGGTTATGGGTTTCTTAAAATCCAAGCTCTCGGCGCCCTCTTCGGCACCATTGCCAACTTCCTCATCTTCTGAAATACTGAATGCATTGGGAAACATGCTGGTATGATGGGCCTCTTCGATGGCTTCCTCGGGCAGCGGAAGATCATTCGTTGCAAGTTGTTTCGTTGTACAGCTGCGAAGATGAGTCAACAGAGATGTAAAGATCTACATGCATTGGCATTAGTGACGTCACTTACTTAATTATCTGACCAGGCATTGAGACTTTGGCACTGTCCACATTGCGTACCTGACCGCTGCGTATACACCATTCGATGGCATTCGGTATACTCTGAAAATACTTTGGACGCGAGCGCAAAAAGCTCTGCATGCTGGCCAAAGCTTCCATGGCCGTACCCTCGACAACATCAATGACTGTGATGCCAATCAGACTTGGCACTAACGCCATATGCGCGAAATGGACTGCAATAGCACCACCCATCGAGTGTCCCACCACATAGATCTGAGGAATTTCCTCAGGATAGAGTTTCACAATCAAGTCTCCAATGTCCCTACACAGATATATATATGTATAAGCATATAATTCTCGAAGTAAAGAATTCAAGGAGCTTTTCCACTCACTTTGACAAAGTGTCGGCTGACAAGTCATCTTCGTCGTCCACTTTGCTGTCGCCATGTCCCCGAAGGTCAATGCATAGACACTGGCAGTGTATCATGCTCGTCACCTCTGACTGCAAGGTAATATGGTTAATTATATTAGAATAAGCATACTATATGTGAGAAATGTGAAGTAATTGCATATACATACACAAAAGTGCGCCCAGGTAAGCGCTGAGTATCCCCCACCATGTAATAGCAACAATACGGGGCCCGGTTTCTCTGGCTTTTTTGTTCGATAGACACGAAATGTTCGATGTTCATCCACTGTAACATCTTCTTTTTCGGCAAAGAATTCGTTCCACATACATGGTTTGTAGTCTCGTATTCGTGATTTCTTAAAGGAATCTCTGTAATGATTATGTATCAATTATTTATCGCATCCTCCCCGCCCCCTTTTCATTCACACTCAGCCCACACATAAATAATAATAATCAGCCAATACTTACGCTCTGCCTATTCTGCCGCCCGGAATTGTGGGTGGCAATTTTGACTTGAGCATGGTACGTTGTAAACTTGACATTTCCGTAAGATTGTCTTAGCAATAATTACTGATGGTTATTATCTCTATTTTGTATATTCAAATGAAAATTGTTTCTTTTCTGTTCTTTTCGTTGATTGTTCGCGATGACACAATGGTAAATATCGCCAAAGTACTCCATTATCGATATTCATAAACCATCGATAGATTAGCGTATATCGAGAAATACAATCGATATTCCACCACATTTTCTGGCTTGTTTGTAAAAATTGGAATTTCCCCGCAATTCAAAATGGTATCCCGCAGTTAGCATAAAAAAATCAAGTTTTGACGGGGAAAAAAATTTAAATTGGCAAAGATAGAAATTAACTTAATAAATTGTTATTTTCTTTGAGATTTTTTCACTTTTTGGATACATTTACTTTTAGCTTTTTATTGGCAGAAGAAATTTCGTTTCCGTTTTCGTTGTATGAAATGTCCCATCTATAATGTCACTGTTATGACCTACTTGAGACTGAAGCTGATAATACAAAAATGTAAAGTCAACAAACACTAGTGGATGTCGCGAGTCTAAAGAATCAGTAGTCAATTCCCATGATAAGCATAAACGGAGACTGAATTGTGGCATTGATGTTAGTTGCCTGTTGGATTTCATAGTGTACGCATCAGTTACTCGCTTAGTTGATAACGGACAACACTGCATTGCTAAGTGTTTAAAACTCACAATTGTTTTTTGGTATGTGCATAGAGAAATTTTAATTTCCGTACTTAAACATTTAATATTTTGTTCAAGTTAATTAATTTTCAATTTAAGTTACTAAGCCGCCATTTAAATTTATCTGAAGCCTGGCAACGCCCACACTCTCAGCTGTTTATCGAACACTTTCGCAAACTCTCTCTCTCTCTCTCTCTCTCTCTCTCTCTCTCGTTCTATCATTCTCTCAGTTTGATATCGTTTTGCCGGCGCATCAACGAAGTCAAAAGTTCGTGAACTTCGCAATTATTCTTTTTATTAATTTAATGCAATTTGCTACAATTCATGTGGAATTGCAATTTTCATAAATTTGTGAAACCGACAGCAATAATATTAATCGAGTGTCATTTTTATGGCTAGTATGACATTGTGATAAGGTGAGAGAGCCAGAGCTGATAACATTTCGCACACCTTTTTGCCAATCGGTTTGTCGGTGTGTGTATACAAATAAAACTTGTATGTGTGTTATTTTGTTTACGTACTCACATTTAATTATATTGTTATTTAACTTAAACGAGTTTTTGTGACACGTTAACAATCAGCTGCCTTTGCGACTTATTGCACTCTTCTTATTTCAATTTCTCTCTTAGTTCAACCAAAATGTCGTCAAGTGGAAATGGCACCGCTGAAGGAGCATCTGCTACAACTCTGGGAGATGAGCATGTGGCGGTACAGAAACTGCAACCCCAGGCTCAGAGTTATGAGCGCCTATTGAAACTTCGGGCTTTTTTCAAGCATCAGTATGACGTCGAACCGGACTTCTATGTACGCGTGCCAGGACGGTAGGTTCTACTGTGATATACATACATATGCATGTATTTATAAAGAGCAGAAATTAATCAAAAAAATATTTACTTTTAATTCAGTGTGAATATTATTGGTGAACATGTTGACTACTGCGGATATTCTGTACTGCCCATGGCCGTGGAGCAAAGCATTATCCTTGCTGTCGCTTCTAATCCAAATGAGTCCCAGCTCCAGCTGCGTCCTCTGGATGAAGGCAAATTTGAAAACTTTGACCGGGATTTAAATGACATTGAGTAGGTCAATTGTATGTTATGAAATACCAAATGATTAATTTATTTCCATCCAGCATTGAAATGCCCAAGACTGGAGGACCTGCCTGGTACAACTACTATTTATGTGGCATTAAGGGCATTAAAGAAGAGCTGGGCGAGAAATGGCGCCCCATTGGCATGAGAGTGGCTCTCAGCGGTAATGTTCCACTCGCCGCAGGACTTTCCAGTTCCAGTGCACTGGTGAGTGCCGCTGTCCTGGCCACAGCCCATGTGCAGGGCATGCACCTGGATCGCAAACTATTGGCATCGATATCGGCGAGTTGCGAGCAATATATTGGCACCCATAGCGGGGGCATGGATCAGGCCATTGCGTACTTGGCCAAGCAGGGCTGTGCCCAGCACATAGAGTTCCATCCGAAGCTGAGGGGCACGCCAGTCACATTGCCTGCGGGTAGCTGCTTTGTGGTGGCCAATAGTCTCGTTCAAAAGCAGAAGGCGGCTTCCTCAGATTACAATGAAAGAGTTGTGGAGTGTCGATTGGCCACCCGTTGGCTGGCCAAGTCCAAGCAATTGCCCAACTGGGAGCAGCTCATCAGATTTATTGATCTCGAAGAAGCATGTAACTTGACTAACAAAGCCTACGTGGAACTAATTGAGAAGGAGCTCACAAAATCCCTTTACACCCGGGAGGATATTTGTCAGGCACTGGACATTACAGAGCAGCGACTGGAAATGGATTTCCTTACGCCCAGCACGCAGCATATGCAGCAGTTTAAGTTGCAACAGCGGGCATTGCATGTCATACAGGGTGAGAATGGATATTACAATAATGGCCCTGTTAATCCTTATTATTAATTAATTTTGCAATGAATCCTTACAGAGTCTGGTCGTGTCATCAAATTTCGTGAAATTTGCGAGCAGTTGCAACGTCGCCCCAACAAACAGGATGTCCAACAGCTGGGCAAGCTAATGGAGCAGTCTCATCAGAGTTTAAGGGAGCTCTACGAATGCTCACATCCAGATCTGGAGCGTCTGGTGGCGTTATCCAAGAAAGAGGGTGTGAGTGCGCGTGTAACAGGCGCCGGGTAAGCAACTCAAGGACTCTCTATAATGTTGGTTACTAAAATAATAAATGATATTTCTTAGATGGGGCGGTTGCATTGTGGCAATGTGTGACTCCGTGAGTGCTGCAGCGGATTATGTTAAGGTTTTGAAGCGTGAGTACTACGCCCAGTTGCCTGCTCATCTGTTGGAGCGCTATCAACCGAATGATTTCATTGAAGTCGTCTTTGCCACAGTTCCCAGCAATGGAGCTGAACTTTATGTACAATAAGTATAAGCAAGTAATCCTCTCAACTGTATATATAATCATAGCAATCCCTAAAAGTTAGAGATGGAATCGTGTCATACCGTGTCACGATTATTCGATTTTTAAGTAATTCCCATTTCTACTGTCAATTAATCTAATTTAAATCCTTTATACAGAGAGCAACTTTTGTAGGTTTTATAATTCCAATCTAGAAGATCCAATATAGGATATATATATTCCATATGTATTAACAAATTACCAACTAGTGTACAAAAAAGTCATCTAAGATACTGTAAGGATCTATTAGCGGCTCAGCCAGCCAGCGTTTTTGAAGATTTTGTAGACCTGTTCCCGGGGTATCTTCTCTGCTTCGCGATGCACCACCGCCATTTCCTTGCGCGTCAGCAGCGATTCCTTCGCCAGGTTAGCGGCAATGACAGGATCATTGTAGAAACGTGAACTCTTAGAAAGTTCAGTAGGCAGTTCTGACTCCCATTGGGCATTCTTGACCACCGACGGATGAGCATCCGCTGTGGCATAGCCCACATATTGCGATTCTGGCTCATAGGATGCCTTCTGTGGCAAACCCAATTGCTGATGATAGAAGAACTGGGCATGGCCAAGTCGCAAGGATAGTGTGAGGCAGCCCAGGAGTAGACAAAGTTGGCGGGCGGACAACATGATCACAGACTGCAGGAGAGTAGAGAATTAAAGAGAAGTGTTTTAAGGCAATGCATTCTATTTTAGGATAATTGAAAGCTAATAACTGATATGGGGCTGATTTATGGAGCGCATATTGGTCACTCGGTGGCAGTGTTTTTAATCTACAACTTGGAGAAACTGTCAGTTACGTGCGTCATAAATTATTTACGGAAAAATCAATTATCGCGCCAACAACTAGACCGACTAGACACACACACAGACACTCCACAGTTGCCACTCGATTGTTGCTGCAACTCTTTTTTTGTTTTGTTTTAATTTTATTTTATCCATAAACTTTATTTTTTTGCAATAGACTTGTATATTTATTTCTCATACATGTAGTATGTTTTATTGTGATAACACTGGCAAACTGCTTGCAATGATCTCAATTGCAGCAGCCATTTAATTGTCATGTCATGTCATGTGTTGTGTTGTGTTGTGTGCTCCACTTTTCATTCAAATATTTCACAGAATTGGCCACAAATAAATTGGTAAGGCAATTATGAATTTACATAGTCACAGTTTGGCATTCAAAATTGCATTAAGCCAAAGTCAAGGTTGCCAGCCTAAAGCCCACTCAATAATTCTTAAGATATTGTATCTTTAACTCAGAAACTTCGCCCACAACTTGTAACTCAATATAGTATCTCACATGGAGTTGATGTTGTGCTGATGCTGAAACTGAAACTATAACTGAATATAGAATAGCGATCGTTCGTACTTTTATGTGTTCGGCGTTGAATGCCACAAAGAACGAGTTTAACTCAGTTGAAGTTTATTTATTTTTTTCTCAACACAGCATTGAGATCAGATTGAGACGCTCAAACTTGTCGCCAAAAATATTGAAAAAAAACTCAACAATTGTGAGCAAGTTTTCTCAGCAAACATAAACAAAAGCAGACACAACCACCATATTTTTTTTATTATAAAATTAATTATGGATGAAAGAGACAGCACTGAGTAATGCAGCAACATTTGACCTAGGCCTAGGCAAAAGTACAACTTTTTTCTCTGTGTGTATCTGTGTTTGTTACAATTAAAAACAATGAGATTTTCGTTAGTTGCGTTCGTTGAGTTTCTCATGCTCCATAAAATGCCCGCCAAAAAAGGTCGCAAGTTTAGCCGGTGTGTATCTACTTGGTCAATTACGCACACATCCAACAAAATTACAAATACACACACACACACACACACACATGTATATAGGTATATCGACAATTGTATGTCTTAGAATCCAACAACATTTGCGACATTTGAAAGTATCGCTTGACCCTGAAAAATATACATGCGACGAGTGAACTCGTTGTTGGAGTCTCGCCACGGTACGTGAAGCTGCACATGTTTGACCCTAATTCGTTGTGGTTGCTGCTGGGGTTATTCAACCGCCTCCGTCATCCGTCAGCTGATGCGGAAGCTGATGCTGCCTCCAACGGGGTGTGGCGGGGTAACTCTTGGATATGCTTAGGTCATTGCCTTGAACTTTTCTTTGTCATTGTGTGTGTGTGTGTGTGTGTGTGTGTGTGTGTGTGTGTAGGTGGTGAACAGGTGCGTGTCTTGAGCGTTATTTACTTTACATTGTTTGGCATTTGGGAGTGGCAAAACAAATTTGTATTTTATTTATTGGCCACATCGAATTTGATATTTAATTAATAGCCATTTTGTAGCTGCATATTAAAAGAGGCCAATTGTTAATGCTGCATTGTCTTAAAATACAAGTTCGATCTTTGAACTTTTCAGCAGAGAAGTATTTAGCATTTATTTTTATTTTTTCGAAATATCAAAAAAAGAAGTCTTCTTCCATATGTACTTTATTTGTAATAATTTTTAACGAATTGTGAAAGGCAATTTCAACTTTGTTTATAATTGTATTTTGATTAAATGAAATATATTTACACATTATTAATTGTCTAAAATTAATCAATTTATTTAATGTATTTCCCTATACCTATTTCATGATTGAAAGATTCCATTATTTCTGTGCAGCCTTCAATATATTTATTTCTCATCTAATCAAGCAACCGCTCGACGCCCCACACAACAACATACAGCGGCAGCTGTTGCTGCTCAAACAAACAAACGACAACAACTCAGCTTGGTGCTGTTTAGTGGTGCAGTGGCACCAAGGACGCCTTATGCAATTTCAAATTCAAGTGCACGCAATTTGTGTATGCGTTTGAGTGTGTGCGTGTGTGCAATGTAAACGGCTTTCGTTAAACGCGGCGTATGAGCAATATTACATCCGCTTTAGCTGTAAGTATACGCAATATTTTCGTTGCACTCGTTGACAGAGTGAAAGTGTTCACCTTGAACAGTAACTACATGTTACGATTGCGGCGAAGAGAATGACATGTTCGCCTCCAACACCTACCGGCTTCCAATTTGCACTTGGCAATTAGAATGAAGAGAGAGCTGTGCCGACAGCCAATACATTCACACACAAGTAAACGTAGGTGTGTAAGTGAGAAAGAGAGAGTGTTGCCATTCGGTGAGAGCGAACACGCTCTCATTGTTTCTGCTCAGCATTGCACTTGGCTAGTGTGTGTGTGTGAGTAAGTGAGAGTGCACTCTCAGTGTATTGGGAATTCGTTTCGTTTTGAGCTTTGTCGTTCTGCCTCAGTTGTCGTTGTGCAGCGCGTCGCTTTGGTTGGGTTGTAGAACGAACACTCGCATGTTCAACAAAATGCACCAACAGCAACAACAACACAGATAAAATTAATACAATTTACAATTTTGTGCTAAAATCAATGGCATAGGCAAAAATAATTATTATACAATAAATGAGCAAAAGTTCTAGATATACAAAGTGCGACCTGTGCCCAATTTGTGTCTAGATTCGTGTCACTGGCGCAATGCCTCAAAAATGCTGCACTGGCAGATATTAATTTCATTCATATTGGCAAGTGCTGTTTCTACACTCGATCAATCGACAAGTGACAACCACAATGGCAACAACGCCAGCAGCAGCATCTACAGCAGCCATCAAACAGTATGAAGAGGATATTGAGCATCTGAGCAAATTGCTTGGCGCTAAGCATGTGCTGAACTTTGACATTGGCCGCATGACGTGCAGCGCTGGCAGCAGCAGCGGCGACAACTATATGTCCTTGGTTAAGCGAGTGACGATATATGAAGCGTCGGCCACCGATGACAGTGAAATAGGTAAAGAAGCTATCACTTATATTAATACAAGCTGTAGGTTTAGCTTAGCTTATTGATGGCATTGTTTGCTGCTACACATTCAGCAGCAGAGGCAGTGGCAGAGCAGCGGCAGCGAAGTCACTGTCTGACCTTGTTACAGGCATTCTAAATGCAATATACATGCATGCATATAGTTATACATATAGACACGTCTACGTAATATATGTATATTTGCTAAAGGTCAACACGCATACTCGCCCACTCACACACACACACACACAAACAAACATTGCAGCGAATGAGCGCCGCTCTCTCACTGATACACACACATACACCCAATATTTAGACACACTTAGAGAGCCGCAATTTCATTCATAAATTTTACTACAGCGCGTAAACAAAAATCAGCTGTTTAGAAGACAGAGAGAGAAAGAGCGAGCGAGTGCGCCTCTCATATTTCTCAGCTTTGTTTTGATTAATTGTTGTTGTCTCATCTAGCTAATGCTACCAGCAGCTGTTCGCTCATCATCAAACGACAAATTGCGAGTCTCTCTCGCCGCCAGTTATATCGCTGCGAAGAGGCATTCACCAATGAAATTAACGTGTATCAGCACGTGGTGCCGCTGCTCTGCCGCTATAGCCAACAGTCAATATTCCCACAATGCCACCTCGCCGATACGGATGATGGCAGCCCCAATGCAGAGCCAATAATCGTGCTGGAAGACCTCAAAGCTGCCGGTTATCGCATGCAGAGTCGTCTAGCCGGATTGGAGCTGCGTCATTGTCTGCTGGTAATGAAGGTGAGTCTGAGGATTGGACTACTTATTGGAAGAGATTCTGACTGGTGGTCTATTGTAGAAACTAGCTCAACTGCATGCTGCTTCGCTGGCTGCCCAAGAGTTAGAAACGGAGCATTTCCACCAGCAATGTGCCCACATGAATGAGATTGTCTACTGTCCGGAAGCGGCGGACTTCTATTCCAGCATCTTAAACACATCCGTGCAGCAAGCAATCGACAGTCTCACAGCTTTCAATACGGATGGCAATCTCACCACGCCCATACGCCTAATTGAGCAGTTGCAACCCACTTTATTTGCCCAACTTCAAGATAGCATCAATTCGGCGGCGGCAACTCCATTCAGTGTGGTCTGCCATGGCGATCTGTGGCTAAACAATCTCATGTTTCGTTCTCAGCCGGATGAGGTCGTCTTCTTTGACCTGCAAGCCATGAGACGCACCTCACCGGTCTTCGATATACTGCATTTCATCTACACCAGCACACGACGCCAACTCCGTGATGTTCACACAGACACCCTGCTGGCTGCCTATGCGGAGGCTCTACACAAGGAACTGGGCCACCAGCTGCGACATACGATGGCTGCCTCTAAGCTGGAGGAGCTGTGTGAAACATTCTCATTGCAGAAAGTGAGCGAGGAGTATGTGCGTCATGTGCACTATGGACTGGCCATATCCATGTGGATACTGCCAGCGGTGACCTTTGATATTAATAACATACCGGACTTGGATGAGATAAGCGAACAGAATCTCAACGGCAAGGAAATTAATTGCACCCAAAAGCTAACCCCAGAGTATCATCAGCGTATCAAGGAACTGGCGCTGGAATTCTATGAGCATGGGTATCTGGATGCTTGAAGATGATTAACAGAAATTGCTCAGTATTGAAGGACATGAATTTTCCTGGCCAATTTTATTTATTTGATGACGATTTTGTGATCGGTAAAATTAATCTAACAAAAGACGGTATCTAATAGCAGAAATAAACAATTAATTAACGTTCTCATATTTTGAACGTTTTTCCAGTTCCTCTTTTTTTTATGTTTTTTTGTATAAAAGCAACATCAACATGGAATTTCGTACGATTTGGGGCATGCGGATTTGATCATGTGGCACAGAATTTTCACTTATTGCCGCCACCGCCCCAGCCAAGGAATCCCTTGACAAAGCCTGTAATGGATGCTCCCTTCTTGCCAGGTGATTCGAGTTTATCCTCTAGCGATGGTAGCTCCACGTAGTTCATGGCCAAGTCAAAGAACAGCGGCTTGCAGGGTATGGGTTCCATGTCGGGGGTTAGCTTGAACACATTCGGCGCTCGGGTATGCAGTGATTGGTCCTCCTTGTATTGTGACAGACGCTCGTACAGTGGCTTCGATGTCTTCTGTGATTTAGTGGAGACTCCTCCAGCATCTTCGCTATTGTCATTTTCCAGCACGCTGTAGGCAAGTGCCGAGAACTTGCTGCCATCAATGGTTGACACCACCTTCTTAAGCTCCGACTGCAACTGGAATTCCTTGCAAGGCTTGCCCTTAAGAGCCTCATTGGCATAATTGGAAGCCCGTTCATACAACGCCACAGCTTCCTTCCATTTCTTCATGTCAATCAGGGTCAAGGCAATGTAGTAGCAGCGGAAAGCCTTGAATGTGAGCGCCAGATTTGCCACTTCGTTCTGGTATTGGGCATCCTCTTCCATGCCACCAATCTGCTGCATTTCCGTTACATTCTGCAAGATGATCTCGTACAGACGGGCCAGATCCTGAGAACGTACACGTTTGCCATCACCCTGAGCCTGTGATTGTTGCTGCTGTTGCTGCTGGTTGGGATCATCGAAGTTGAGCTTGGCCTGTTCGAAGGGAGTTACGTGTATACCAAGAGGAATCCCAAAGATATGTTATCCTTACCTGATCCACCAAGCACAAGTTACGCTGCAGTGTCCGGCTATGCCGAATGTAGCTTAAATACGCCAATAAATATTGCACGCCGGATACGGTCTGTCCGGTGGTTAGAGAACGTAGCTTGGGATCCTGTTTGATCTCGTCCTTGACTGCCTGTATGGCATCCTTGCAATCCATTAGAATACGCTCGATCAGCTCAATCTTGGCATCCAATTTAGTGGCCTTGGCCAGAGATTTGTCCAGTTCCTGAGTGCTGAGCAGGAACAGGCGAACCTTCTCTGGTCGGACGGTGACTTTACGTCCACGCCAATCGATAGTTTGTAGTCCTTCGCTACTCTCCGTTTTCGTTTGGCTCACCAGCAAGTCCAAGTTCTCGAGCACATCCTGAGCACCCAACTCCAGGATCTCATCGATCTTACCACCGCTGGCACCTCCGCTAATGTTGTATGCGCAGTATCGCAAGTTCGGCGTGAACTCGTTAACCTTTGCTCGGTACAACTCCTGCTCATCGTCGGGTAGAGCCTTGGCTAGGTTTTCATACACCACCTGGGCGCGTTTTAAATGCTCACCGGCCGTCTTCCACAGCTGCAGCTCAAAGTGCAAAGTACCATGCATCCAGGCCACATATGCCTCACATTCCAGTTTGGTTCGGGCATCAAAAGCCTCCGTCTGAAATGGGATTGCCATTTCGTATAACTCCAATTAACTTGTCAGAGTATATTTAGAATCAACTTACATTGCACAGCTCCTGTAGCTGCAGGGCATAGAAGCAGGCGCGGCGCAGCTTGTTGATCAAGTGAAAGCGTTTCCGTTGCTCCGTGTTGGCCTCCTGCTTCAGTTGCATGGCGTAGGCCCAGGCGCGCTCTGCGCTGATCAGCGGTATATGGATGAAGCGCTCGTCCGCCTTCTTGCCAGTCAGCTGGGTTAGAGTGACATCGCGTCGTTTGAAGTGACGCTTATCACCTTGGGGATACTTCAAAGCCTTGCGCAGACGGCGAATGCGACGTGTGCAGTAGCCACGATAACGCTGATAGTCACCATGTCTTAGACCATGTTGTTGCTGTGCATCTTTGATCATATGCAGGACTGCAGTTCAAGAGAAATTTAATGAAAATTAGTATATATATTTTTTTTAGGTTAATTGTCAGTGGAGCTCCCCTAGTTGTGGGGTTGGCAGGGGGTTCCGAACTCACTTTCAACGGTGAAGATTTTTGCTGGTTCAGCCACAGCTGTAGTGTTATCATTCTTCTCCACATTTTCGGTAGTATTTGATTCGTCAGCGACCATTATTTTAGCAAATGCAGCGCCTAAAAGGCGTAAAAATTACAAAAATTGTATAAAATAAACGGATGCACGACAGTCGTCGTCGGGGAATCGTCGCCAAACGTAAACGTCATCATTGTTTTCGATTCATGACAGCGATGTATCGATTATAAAATATTACCGTATTAACTATAATTCATCAGATAAGTATAAATAAATTGTCATGTTATTATAATATTTTATTAGATTGTGGCAATTATTTTCATATATAATAATCTAAATTATGGTGTTATTATAACCAAATTGAGCTCTTTTCAATTCATTTTAATATCGATGAGCGATAATAAATTTGTTGTGTTTTAATCATCGATAGTTGTTGCAACCGTAGACACTTTCCAACACTCCCTTTGAAACTTGTAGCTGACGATACAAGAGCGTGGCGTTGAACGTTCGCCAGTTTTAACTAAATTTCGGCCGAGTTTGAAGGTAAATTTGTGGTAAAATTGTGTCAAAGTATTATGAAAATTGATTAATTGTCGAAACCAATCGAAAACTATAAGGGAATTGCTTCCGTAGTCATTTGTTTTGAGGTTATACTTTCACTGCACGCAACTTAATTCACCTCCCCCTCCCCTCAATGCACTAGTTTTTGTTTTGACGGGACGTGTTTGACTTTTGCAACGTTGACAGTGCGAGTGTATGTATTGTGAAACGTTGAATTAATTAATCAATTTGTTGTTCATACAGCATGTCGCGCAGGAAGGACAACGAGGAGACGGACAAGCAGACGCGTATTGCTATTGTCAGCGATGACAAATGCAAACCAAAACGCTGTCGCCAGGAATGCAAGAAATCATGTCCAGTCGTGCGCATGGGCAAGCTGTGCATTGAAGTGACGCCCACGTCGAAGATAGCGTCACTGTCCGAGGAGCTGTGCATTGGTTGTGGTATTTGTGTCAAGGTATGATTATTCCAGCTATTATCGAACAATAGAACAACTCTTAATCCGAATCCTTTTCACAGAAATGTCCATTTGAGGCAATCACAATCATCAACTTGCCAAGTAACTTGGATAAGCATACAACTCATCGGTACAGCAAAAACTCATTCAAGCTGCATCGCCTGCCCATCCCCCGACCAGGAGAAGTGCTTGGTTTGGTTGGACAGAACGGTATTGGCAAGTCGACGGCGTTGAAGATCCTTGCGGGCAAGCAGAAGCCAAATTTGGGTAAATATGCCAATCCGCCCGACTGGACTGAAATCCTTGCATATTTCCGTGGATCGGAATTGCAAAATTATTTCACCAAGATATTGGAAGACAACCTGAAGGCTTTGGTTAAGCCGCAGTATGTTGATCAGATCCCCAAAGCGGTGCGTGGCGCTGTCGGCGAGTTGCTCGACAAGAAGGACGAGCGCGATCTGCAAAAGAGCATATGTGACATGTTGGATCTGTCACACATCCGCGATCGTGAGATTTCCCAGTTGTCTGGAGGAGAATTGCAGCGTTTTGCCATCGCCATGGTCTGTATACAGAACGCTGATATCTTCATGTTCGACGAGCCGTCCTCGTATCTGGATGTGAAGCAGCGTCTGAATGCTGCCTTAACTATAAGATCGCTGCTTCATCCTACCAAGTGAGTAGAGAGTATTCCTTGAGTGTTTAATTTTACTGATGAGATGACTACCTCTTGAACAGATTCATCATTGTTGTGGAGCACGATTTGTCCGTGCTGGATTACTTGTCCGATTTCATTTGCTGTCTATATGGCGTGCCCGGCTGCTACGGTGTTGTCACTATGCCCTTCTCTGTGCGTGAAGGCATTAACATTTTCTTGGATGGTTTTGTGCCCACAGAGAACATGCGTTTCCGCACAGAGTCCCTCACTTTCAAGGTATCTGAATCGGCCACAGAGGAGGAAATTAAGCGTATGAATCACTACAAGTACCCATCCATGGTGAAAACTCTGGGAAAATTCGAGCTAACCGTTCAGGATGGTCACTTCAGTGACTCTGAAATCTTGGTGCTGCTCGGTGAGAATGGTACCGGCAAGACCACATTTATTCGAATGCTGGCCGGAAATCTGCAACCGGATGGTGAAGTTGAATTGCCTATGCTGAATATTTCGTACAAACCGCAAAAGATATCGCCGAAATTCCAAAATCATGTTCGTCATCTGTTGCACGACAAGATTCGAGATGCTTACGTGCATCCTCAATTCATTGCTGATGTCATGAAGCCCATGAAAATGGAGGAGATAATGGACCAGGAAGTGCAGAACCTCTCTGGTGGTGAGTTGCAACGTGTTGCTTTGGTGCTGTGCTTAGGTAAACCCGCGGATGTCTATCTTATCGATGAGCCCTCTGCCTACTTGGATTCAGAGCAGCGTCTGGTTGCCGCCAAGGTTATCAAACGGTTCGTATATCTCATATTTAATTATTTTTCAATTATCTACTAATTTGTTTTTATATTCAGTTACATTTTGCACGCAAAGAAGACGGGCTTCGTGGTGGAGCACGATTTTATTATGGCCACCTACCTCGCGGATCGTGTCATTGTTATCGAGGGTCAACCCTCTGTGAAGACCACGGCATACTCCCCGCAGTCGCTGCTCAATGGCATGAACCGCTTCCTCGAACTGCTTGGCATTACATTTAGACGTGATCCCAACAACTTCAGGCCGCGCATTAATAAGAACAACTCGGTCAAGGATACGGAACAGAAGCGATCGGGTCAATTCTTCTTCTTGGAAGATGAGGCGTCTGGTTAATTCTAAACAAAGTCAACAACAATAAAGAGTAACCCATACTTATGGATGGATCAACTAATTGGGAGTGCCACCGTCATCTTTGTTGAATGACTCGATTTTCTTCTTTATCCATTCGCTTTGATTTCTATCCAATTTTTGTCTCCTTTCGCATTTTTTAAATACTGATCAAACATATGCTAAAACTTTCAAGATTTCTTTAGTTATTGTTTTCCAAAATTATAAAAAAAACAAACGTTACCGAAATGCCGACAATTTGTCATCGAAGAAAGTTTTTTATGTGAGTTTTTATATTCTTATTTACACCGAAAATAATTATAAAATGCAAGTACAATAGGAAAGGCCACTTTGTATAGTGAAAATAAAATAATTTACTTTATAGAAAACGGCAGAATATAATGTGTTTCATTAATGCATTAAAAGATGTAGAAAATGGGGTAAATTTTAAGTAAGAAAAAAATAAATAGAGGTCCGAAATATACTAAAATACCAGGCGAACAGAATTGGTCAGAATGTAACTTGCTCAAATCGTCAACACGTGTTTAGTTGAATGTGCATTGCACCATAGCTAAACACATGCTTAGATGTTTGTGCACGACTTTGTTCACACGCTCTCCGGTAAGAATGCCTGCCTACCTGACTCACATGTGTGAGAGTCCCTCACTTAGCGACTGCCAATACACGTTTGTATGTGCGTGTATTAGTACCGTGCTCATTTCTGTTCGCCTGATATTTTCAACAGAATTTCGCAAGAATTTATTTTATTACTACTACTACTACTACTATTCTCCACTATACCCATTGAGCACGATTTTAAAGGCTCAGGGTATAAAAAGGGAGTAAAAATGAACTACAAACGAGACGAGCAGGATAAATTATATTATATAGCAACTCATTCTAGAATTGAATTAATTTTATTGTTTTCTTTTTTTTTTATTATTTGATAATATTTATAAACGCTTTTAAAGCAATGTTTTTATGCGATTCAATTAAAATGTATAAAATACCAACGTTTCGAAAAGGCAATTTTTTAAATTTCTTACAATGCAAAACATTATCTCTTGGTTAACGACAATCTTAACCATCATTAAGTACTAATTAGAAAATTTCAAGACTTATTCTATTATAAATTCCATAGAAATAAATGCGTCAAAAATTGACTCAAATTTGTTAAATTTGTTGTAATTTCTTTGATACTCTTCTGTTTTTATGTTTACTGTTATGCATTTCGATTTCAGAGAGAACTTTATAAGTTAGTGTAAAAAGAGACCATATTATAGATTCGATTAAAAGTAAGATTGACTGAGTAAAAGTTAAATGGACTTTTTATACAACATTAGAGAGCATGACAGTTTAGATCCAAAAATAGATCGATTTTTCATAGTTTTGCATAATTTGTAAGTGGAACATTAATGGACTTATCTTTTATCTTATCTGATCTGAATTTGTACACAAAACAAGAACTGCTTAAATAATTCATTTAAGATGATTACAGAAAGTATCAAAAATAAGTGTATATATATGTATATATATGTATATATATATATATATATATCTCGTATAGTGTATAATATTCATAGTTAGAGAGACACACAGACAACTGCAAGATGAGGTAGCCAATAACATTATACTTCATCCACTTCATTAACAAGGCTCATAACTTCCTGGCTTAGTTCAAAGGCGTGTTTTCGCAGTTTAATAGCCTACATAGAATTGCGAATTTAGTAATAATATTAAAAAATATATTATTGGATTTAACGTACCTGAGTTCTTAGCTCTTTTTCACTCGTAATCAATTCTTGTATTTGAGTCATTGTTGTTGTTAAATTGCGTTGATCAATCACCCATCGTAAATAGAGTTCTGCGCAAAAAGAAATTTAATCAGATCGTATATTAATGAAAATAAATAAGATCATCAAAATCAGTCGAATTTTTTGACCAGTTAAGGTGCGTAAAGTGAAGAAAAAAGTAAACTAATATGAATATTTCGCTATTTGATAACTTTTGAAATATATTTTTTTTCTAAATAGAAAAAGGATTGACAAAGTTAATAGAAATCTTCAGTTCGTTTAAATCGAGATAGAGTTGACAAAGTTACGACGTGTCAAAGCTAACAGAAAAATGATAAAATCGAAAATACTAGATTTTGGGCAGTTCTAATCACATTTTTGCGATATCTCGCTAAATAATCATCGAAAACGACTGAAATAAAAAGCAAAATGTTAGTTTTGAGTCCCAAAATCGATTAGGGTCAAAAAAGTCCGATTTCTAAATTTTTGGATTTTTTATGATTTTTGTAAGCGGTTAGTATGCAAAATTGGTCAAAAAAGTCGAAAAATGAAAAACGACCTATATGAAATAATTTTTGATGCAGATTCAAAGTATGATCTAAACCATTGACGAAAATGCAAATTTCATCAAAATCGCTTGACTTTTGGCGAAGTTATGGCACGTCAAAAAAAAGCAAAAAGTCGAAAAAATTCAAAATTTTGATTATTTTTATGTTTTAGGCTATGTTTTCTGAGTTCACAATCGAAAATATTTTTATTAAAAGTGGAATTAAACTAGAAGATCTGACTTAAATAAAAATGTAAGTTTCACTCAAACCGAACTAGATTTGACAAAGTTACGACGTGTCAAAGCTAACAGAAAAATGATAAAATCGAAAAAACTAGATTTTGGGCAGTTCTAATCACATTTTGGCGATATCTAGCTAAATAATCATCGAAAACGTCTCAAATAAAAAGCAAAATGTTAGTTTTGAGTCCTAAAATCGATTAGGGTCAAAAAGTCCGATTTCTAAACTTTTCGAATTTATATTATTTTTGTAAGGGGTTAGTATGCAAAAATGGTCAAAAAAGTCGAAAAATTAAAAACGACCTATATTAAACAATTTTTGATGCAGATTCAAAGTATGATCTAAACCATTGACGAAAATGCAAATTTAATCAAAATCACTTGACTTTTGGCGAAGTTATGGCACGTCAAAAAGAACAAAAAAGTCGAAAAAATCGAGTATTTTGAGTATTTTTATGCTTTAGGCTATGTTTTCTGAGTTCGCAATCGAAAATATTTTTGATAACTGTGGAATTAAACTAGAAGATATGACCCTAATAAAAATGTAAGTTTCATTCAAATCAAAATATATTTGACAAAGTTACGACGTGTCAAAGCTAACAGAAAAATGATAAAATCGAAAAAACTAGATTTTGCGCAGTTCTATTCACATTTTGGCGATATCTCGCTAAATAATCATCGAAAACGCCTCAAATAAAAAGCAAAATGTTAGTTTTGAGTCCCAAAATCGATTAGGGTCAAAAAAGTCCGATTTCTAAACTTTTCGAATTTTTATTATTTTTGTAAGGGGTTAGTATGCAAAAATTGTCAAAAAAGTCGAAAAATTAAAAACGACCTATATTAAACAATTTTTGATGCAGATTCAAAGTATGATCTAAACCATTGACGAAAATGCAAATTTCATCAAAATCGCTTGACTTTTGGCGAAGTTATGGCACGTCAAAAAAAAGCAAAAAGTCGAAAAAATTCAAAATTTTGATTATTTTTATATTTTAGGCTATGTTTTCTGAGTTCGCAATCGAAAATATTTTTGATAAATGTGGAATTAAACTAGAAGATATGACCCTAATAAAAATGTAAGTTTCATTCAAATCAAAATATATTTGACAAAGTTACGACGTGTCAAAGCGAACAGAAAAATGATAAAATCAAAAAAACTAGATTTTGGGCAGTTCTAATCACATTTTGGCGATATTTCGCAAAATAATCATCGAAAACGACTCAAATAAAAACCAAAATGTTAGTTTTGAGTCCCAAAATCGATTAGGGTCAAAAAAGTCCGATTTCTAAACTTTTCGAATTTGTATTATTTTTGTAAGGGGTTAGTATGCAAAAATGGTCAAAAAAGTCGAAAAATTAAAAGCGACCTATATTAAAAAATTTTTGATGCAGATTCAAAGTATGATCTAAACCATTGACGAAAATGCAAATTTCATCAAAATCGCTTGACTTTTGGCGAAGTTATGGCACGTCAAAAGAACAAAAAAGTCGAAAAAATCGAGTATTTTGATTATTTTTATGTTTTAGGCTATGTTTTCTGAGTTCGCAATCGAAAATATTTTTGATAAATGTGGAATTAAACTAGAAGATATGACCCTAATCAAAATTTAAGTTTCATTCAAATCAAAATATATTTGACAAAGTTACGACGTGTCAAAGCTAACAGAAAAATGATAAAATCGAAAAAACTAGATTTTGCGCAGTTCTAATCACATTTTTGCGATATTTCGCAAAATAATCATGCATTTCTAAAATGCATTAAAGTTTATTAATTTTGTCATATTTAATTTTTGGACTTTCTGTGGCCATTTTTGCATATTTCTGAAAACTCTCTCAACTTTGAAATGCCATAACTTTGTCAAATATCAACCGATTTTAAAAAATTTTGCATTTCTGTGAATGACTTTGATCCTATTTTGCATCGATATCTAACATCATTGGTTTTAATCAGAAAATATGGACCAGGAAAAACAAATAGTAAAGATATAGATTTTAGTACAAAAATGAAAATCTTCTTAACTTTAAAAACGCACAACTTTTCGAAAAATCAACCAAATTTTTAAATTCATGCATTTTTGTTAACGGTATAGAATCAATTTTCAAAATGCATCAAAAGTTTAGTGATTTTGTCGTATTTAATTTTTGGACTTTCTGTGGCCATTTTTACATATTTCTAAAAACTCTCTCAACTTTGAAATGCCATAACTTTGTCAAATATAAACCGATTTAAAAAAATGTTGCATTTCTGTGAATGACTTTGATCCTATTTTGCATCGATATCTAACATCATTGGCTTTAATCAGAAAATATGGACCAGGAAAAACAAATAGTAAAGATATAGATTTTAGTACAAACATGAAAATCTTCTTAACTTTAAAAACGCACAACTTTTCGAAAAACCAACCAAATTTTTAAATTCATGCATTTTTGTTAATGTTATACAATCCACTTTCAAAATGCATCAAAAGTTTATTAATATTGTCGCATTAAATTTTTGCACTTTATGTGGCCATTTTTACATATTTCTAAAAACTCTCTCAACTTTGAAATGCTTTGTCAAATATAAACCGATTTAAAAAAATGTTGCATTTCTGTGAATGACTTTGATCCTATTTTGCATCGATATCTAACATCATTGGTTTTAATCAGAAAATATGAACCAGGAAAAACAAATAGTAAAGATATAGATATTAGTACAAAAATGAAAATCTACATAACTTTAAAAACGCACAACTTTTCGAAAAATCAAACAAATTTTTAAATTCATGCATTTTTGTTAACGGTATAGAATCAATTTCCAAAATGCATTAAAGTTTATTAATTTTGTCATATTTAATTTTTGGACTTTCTGTGGCCATTTTTGCATATTTCTGAAAACTCTCTCAACTTTGAAATGCCATAACTTTGTCAAATATCAACCGATTTAAAAAAATGTTGCATTTCTGTGAATGACTTTGATCCTATTTTCCATCGATATTTAACATCATTGGTTTTAATCAGAAAATATGGACCAGGAAAAACAAATAGTAAAGATATAGATTTTAGTACAAAAATGAAAATCTACATAACTTTAAAAACGCACAACTTTTCGAAAAATCAACCAAATTTTTAAATTTCTTCCTTTTTTGTTAACGGAATAGAATCAATTTTCAAAATGCATCAAAAGTTTATTAATATTGTCGTATTTAATTTTTGGACTTCTGTTGCCATTTTTGCATATTTCTGAAAACTCTCTCAACTTTGAAATGCCATAACTTTGTCAAATATCAACCGATTTTAAAAAATGTTGCATTTCTGTGAATGACTTTAATGCATCAAAAGTTTATTAATTTTGTCATTTTTAATTGTTGGACTTTTTGTGGCCATTTTTACATATTTCTGAAAACTCTCTCAACTTTAAAAAGCCATAACTTTGTCAAATATCAACCGATTTTAAAAAATGTTGCATTTCTGTGAATGACTTTAATCCTATTTTGCATCGATATCTAACATCATTGGCTTTAATCAGAAAATATGGACCAGGAAAAACAAATAGTAAAGATATAGATTTTAGTACAAACATGAAAATCTTCTTAACTTTAAAAACGCACAACTTTTCGAAAAACCAACCAAATTTTTAAATTCATGCATTTTTGTTAATGTTATACAATCCACTTTCAATATGCATCAAAAGTTTATTAATATTGTCGCATTTAATTTTTGGACTTTCTGTGGCCATTTTTACATATTTCTGAAAACTCTCTCAACTTTGAAATGCCATAACTTTGTCAAATATCAACCGATTTTAAAAAATGTTGCATTTCTGTGAATGACTTTGATCCTATTTTGCATCGATATCTAACATCATTGGCTTTAATCAGAAAATATGGACCAGGAAAAACAAATAGTAAAGATATAGATTTTAGTACAAAAATTAAAATCTTCATAACTTTAAAAACGCATAACTTTTCGAAAAATCAACCGAATTTTTAAATTCATGCATTTTTGTTAACGGTATAGAATCAATTTTCAAAATGCATCAAAAGTTTATTAATATTGTCGTATTTAATTTTTGGACTTCTGTTGCCATTTTTGCATATTTCTGAAAACTCTCTCAACTTTGAAATGCCATAACTTTGTCAAATATCAACCGATTTTAAAAAATGTTGCATTTCTGTGAATGACTTTAATGCATCAAAAGTTTATTAATTTTGTCATTTTTAATTGTTGGACTTTTTGTGGCCATTTTTACATATTTCTGAAAACTCTCTCAACTTTGAAAAGCCATAACTTTGTCAAATATCAACCGATTTTAAAAAATGTTGCATTTCTGTGAATGACTTTGATCCTATTTTGCATCGATATCTAACAGTATTGGCTTTAATCAGAAAATATGGACCAGGAAAAAAAATAGTAAAGATATAGATTTTAGTACAAACATGAAAATCTTCTTAACTTTAAAAACGCACAACTTTTCGAAAAATCATCCAAAATTTTTAAATTCATGCATTTTTGTTAACGGTATAGAATCAATTTTCAAAATGCATCAAAAGTTTATTAATATTGTCGTATTTAATTTTTGGACTTCTGTTGCCATTTTTGCATATTTCTGAAAACTCTCTCAACTTTGAAATGCCATAACTTTGTCAAATATCAACCGATTTTAAAAAATGTTGCATTTCTGTCAATGACTTTGATCCTATTTTGCATCGATATCTAACATCATTGGCTTTAATCAGAAAATATGGACCAGGAAAAACAAATAATAAAGATATAGATTTTAGTACAAAAATTAAAATCTTCATAACTTTAAAAACGCACAACTTTTCGAAAAATCAACCGAATTTTTAAATTCATGCATTTTTGTTAACGGTATAGAATCCACTTTCAAAATGCATCAAATGTTTATTAATTTTGTCATTTTTAATTGTTGGACTTTTTGTGGCCATTTTTACATATTTCTGAAAACTCTCTCAACTTTGAAAAGCCATAACTTTGTCAAATATCAACCGATTTTAAAAAATGCTGCATTTCTGTGAATGACTTTAATCCTATTTTGCATCGATATCTAACATCATTGGCTTTAATCAGAAAATATGGACCAGGAAAAACAAATAGTAAAGATATAGATTTTAGTACAAACATGAAAATCTTCTTAACTTTAAAAACGCACAACTTTTCGAAAAACCAACCAAATTTTTAAATTCATGCATTTTTGTTAATGTTATACAATCCACTTTCAAAATGCATCAAAAGTTTATTAATATTGTCGCATTAAATTTTTGCACTTTATGTGGCCATTTTTACATATTTCTGAAAACTCTCTCAACTTTGAAATGCCATAACTTTGTCAAATATAAACCGATTTAATAAAATGTATTTCTGTGAATGACTTTGATCCTATTTTGCATCGATATCTAACATTATTGGTTTTAATCAGAAAATATGAACCAGGAAAAACAAATAGTAAAGATATAGATATTAGTACAAAAATGAAAATCTTCATAACTTTAAAAACGCACAACTTTTCGAAAAATCAACCAAATTTTTAAATTTCTTCCTTTTTTGTTAACGGAATAGAATCAATTTTCAAAATGCATCAAAAGTTTATTAATATTGTCGTATTTAATTTTTGGACTTCTGTTGCCATTTTTGCATATTTCTGAAAACTCTCTCAACTTTGAAATGCCATAACTTTGTCAAATATCAACCGATTTTAAAAAATGTTGCATTTCTGTGAATGACTTTAATCCTATTTTGCATCGATATCTAATATCATTGGCTTTAATCAGAAAATATGGACCAGGAAAAAAATAGTAAAGATATAGATTTTAGTACAAACATAAAAATCTTCTTAACTTTAAAAACGCACAACTTTTCGAAAAATCAACCAAAATTTTTAAATTCATGCATTTTTGTTAATGTTATACAATCCACTTTCAATATGCATCAAAAGTTTATTAATATTGTCGCATTTAATTTTTGGACTTTCTGTGGCCATTTTTACATATTTCTGAAAACTCTCTCAACTTTGAAATGCCATAACTTTGTCAAATATCAACCGATTTTAAAAAATGTTGCATTTCTGTGAATGACTTTGATCCTATTTTGCATCGATATCTAACATCATTGGCTTTAATCAGAAAATATGGACCAGGAAAAACAAATAGTAAAGATATAGATTTTAGTACAAAAATTAAAATCTTCATAACTTTAAAAACGCATAACTTTTCGAAAAATCAACCGAATTTTTAAATTCATGCATTTTTGTTAACGGTATAGAATCCACTTTCAAAATGCATCAAAAGTTTATTAATTTTGTCATTTTTAATTGTTGGACTTTTTGTGGCCATTTTTACATATTTCTGAAAACTCTCTCAACTTTGAAAAGCCATAACTTTGTCAAATATCAACCGATTTTAAAAAATGCTGCATTTCTGTGAATGACTTTAATCCTATTTTGCATCGATATCTAACAGTATTGGCTTTAATCAGAAAATATGGACCAGGAAAAAAATAGTAAAGATATAGATTTTAGTACAAACATGAAAATCTTCTTAACTTTAAAAACGCACAACTTTTCGAAACATCAACCAAAATTTTTAAATTCATGCATTTTTGTTAACGGTATAGAATCAATTTTCAAAATGCATCAAAAGTTTATTAATATTGTCGTATTTAATTTTTGGACTTCTGTTGCCATTTTTGCATATTTCTGAAAACTCTCTCAACTTTGAAATGCCATAACTTTGTCAAATATCAACCGATTTTAAAAAATGTTGCATTTCTGTGAATGACTTTAATCCTATTTTGCATCGATATCTAACATCATTGGCTTTAATCAGAAAATATGGACCAGGAAAAAAAATAGTAAAGATATAGATTTTAGTACAAACATGAAAATCTTCTTAACTTTAAAAACGCAAAACTTTTCGAAAAATCAACCAAAATTTTTAAATTCATGCATTTTTGTTAACGGTATAGAATCAATATTCAAAATGCATCAAAAGTTTATTAATATTGTCGTATTTAATTTTTGGACTTCTGTTGCCATTTTTGCATATTTCTGAAAACTCTCTCAACTTTGAAATGCCATAACTTTGTCAAATGTCAACCGATTTTAAAAAATGTTGCATTTCTGTCAATGACTTTGATCCTATTTTGCATCGATATCTAACATCATTGGTTTTAATCAGAAAATATGGACCAGGAAAAACAAATAGTAAAGATATAGATTTTAGTACAAAAATTAAAATCTTCATAACTTTAAAAACGCACAACTTTTCGAAAAATCAACCGAATTTTTAAATTCATGCATTTTTGTTAACGGTATAGAATCCACTTTCAAAATGCATCAAAAGTTTATTAATTTTGTCATTTTTAATTGTTGGACTTTTTGTGGCCATTTTTACATATTTCTGAAAACTCTCTCAACTTTGAAAAGCCATAACTTTGTCAAATATCAACCGATTTTAAAAAATGCTGCATTTCTGTGAATGACTTTAATCCTATTTTGCATCGATATCTAACATCATTGGCTTTAATCAGAAAATATGGACCAGGAAAAACAAATAGTAAAGATATAGATTTTAGTACAAAAATTAAAATCTTCATAACTTTAAAAACGCACAACTTTTCGAAAAATCAACCGAATTTTTAAGTTCATGCATTTTTGTTAACGGTATAGAATCCACTTTCAAAATGCATCAAAAGTTTATTAATTTTGTCATTTTTAATTGTTGGACTTTTTGTGGCCATTTTTACATATTTCTGAAAACTCTCTCAACTTTGAAAAGCCATAACTTTGTCAAATATCAACCGATTTTAAAAAATGCTGCATTTCTGTGAATGACTTTAATCCTATTTTGCATCGATATCTAACATCATTGGCTTTAATCAGAAAATATGGACCAGGAAAAACAAATCGTAAAGATATAGATTTTAGTACAAACATGAAAGTCTTCTTAACTTTAAAAACGCACAACTTTTAGAAAAACCAACCAAATTTTTAAATTCATGCATTTTTGTTAATGTTATACAATCCACTTTCAAAATGCATCAAAAGTTTATTAATATTGTCGCATTTAATTTTTGGACTTTCTGTGGCCATTTTTACATATTTCTGAAAACTCTCTCAACTTTGAAATGCCATAACTTTGTCAAATATAATCCGATTTTAAAAAATGTTGCATTTCTGTGAATGACTTTGATCCTATTTTGCATCGATATCTAACATCATTGGTTTTAATCAGAAAATATGGACCAGGAAAAACAAATAGTAAAGATATAGATATTAGTACAAAAATGAAAATCTTCTTAACTTTAAAAACGCACAACTTTTCGAAAAATCAACCAAATTTTTAAATTCATGCATTTTTGTTAATGTTATACAATCAACTTTCAAAATGCATCAAAAGTTTATTAATATTGTCGCATTAAATTTTTGCACTTTATGTGGCCATTTTTACATATTTCTGAAAACTCTCTCAACTTTGAAAAGCCATAACTTTGTCAAATATCAACCGATTTTAAAAAATGTTGCATTTCTGTGAATAACTTTGATCCTATTTTCCATCGATATCTAACATCATTGGCTTTAATCAGAAAATATGGACCAGGAAAAACAAATAGTAAAGATATAGATTTTAGTACAAACATGAAAATCTTCTTAACTTTAAAAACGCACAACTTTTCGAAAAATCAACCAAATTTTTAAATTCATGCATTTTTGTTAACGGTATAGAGTCAATTTTCAAAATGCATCAAAAGTTTAATGATTTTGTCGTATTTAATTTTTGGACTTTCTGTGGCCATTTTTACATATTTCTGAAAACTCTCTCAACTTTGAAAAGCCATAACTTTGTCAAATATCAACAGATTTTAAAAAATGTTGCATTTCTGTGAATGACTTTGATCCTATTTTGCATCGATATCTAACATCATTGGTTTTAATCAGAAAATATGGACCAGGAAAAACAAATAGTAAAGATATAGATTTTAGTACAAAAATTAAAATCTTCTTAACTTTAAAAACGCACAACTTTTCGAAAAATCAACCAAATTTTTAAATTCATGCATTTTTGTTAACGGTATAGAATCAATTTTCAAAATGCATCAAAAGTTTAGTGATTTTGTCGTATTTAATTTTTGGACTTTCTGTGGCCATTTTTACATATTTCTAAAAACTCTCTCAACTTTGAAATGCCATAACTTTGTCAAATATAAACCGATTTAAAAAAATGTTGCATTTCTGTGAATGACTTTGATCCTATTTTGCATCGATATCTAACATCATTGGCTTTAATCAGAAAATATGGACCAGGAAAAACAAATAGTAAAGATATAGATTTTAGTACAAACATGAAAATCTTCTTAACTTTAAAAACGCACAACTTTTCGAAAAACCAACCAAATTTTTAAATTCATGCATTTTTGTTAATGTTATACAATCCACTTTCAAAATGCATCAAAAGTTTATTAATATTGTCGCATTAAATTTTTGCACTTTATGTGGCCATTTTTACATATTTCTGAAAACTCTCTCAACTTTGAAATGCCATAACTTTGTCAAATATAAACCGATTTAATAAAATGTATTTCTGTGAATGACTTTGATCCTATTTTGCATCGATATCTAACATCATTGGTTTTAATCAGAAAATATGGACCAGGAAAAACAAATAGTAAAGATATAGATTTTAGTACAAAAATGAAAATCTTCATAACTTTAAAAACGCACAACTTTTCGAAAAATCAAACAAATTTTTAAATTCATGCATTTTTGTTAACGGTATAGAATCAATTTCCAAAATGCATTAAAGTTTATTAATTTTGTCATATTTAATTTTTGGACTTTCTGTGGCCATTTTTGCATATTTCTGAAAACTCTCTCAACTTTGAAATGCCATAACTTTGTCAAATATCAACCGATTTTAAAAAATGTTGCATTTCTGTGAATGACTTTAATGCATCAAAAGTTTATTAATTTTGTCATTTTTAATTGTTGGACTTTTTGTGGCCATTTTTACATATTTCTGAAAACTCTCTCAACTTTGAAATGCCATAACTTTGTCAAATATCAACCGATTTTAAAAAATGTTGCATTTCTGTGAATGACTTTAATCCTATTTTGCATCGATATCTAACATCATTGGCTTTAATCAGAAAATATGGACCAGGAAAAAAAATAGTAAAGATATAGATTTTAGTACAAACATGAAAATCTTCTTAACTTTAAAAACGCACAACTTTTCGAAAAATCAACCAAAATTTTTAAATTCATGCATTTTTGTTAACGGTATTGAATCAATTTTCAAAATGCATCAAAAGTTTATTAATATTGTCGTATTTAATTTTTGGACTTCTGTTGCCATTTTTGCATATTTCTGAAAACTCTCTCAACTTTGAAATGCCATAACTTTGTCAAATATCAACCGATTTTAAAAAATGTTGCATTTCTGTGAATGACTTTAATCCTATTTTGCATCGATATCTAACATCATTGGCTTTAATCAGAAAATATGGACCAGGAAAAACAAATAGTAAAGATATAGATTTTAGTACAAAAATTAAAATCTTCATAACTTTAAAAACGCATAACTTTTCGAAAAATCAACCGAATTTTTAAATTCATGCATTTTTGTTAACGGTATAGAATCCACTTTCAAAATGCATCAAAAGTTTATTAATTTTGTCATTTTTAATTGTTGGACTTTTTGTGGCCATTTTTACATATTTCTGAAAACTCTCTCAACTTTGAAAAGCCATAACTTTGTCAAATATCAACCGATTTTAAAAAATGTTGCATTTCTGTGAATGACTTTAATCCTATTTTGCATCGATATCTAACAGTATTGGCTTTAATCAGAAAATATGGACCAGGAAAAAAAATAGTAAAGATATAGATTTTAGTACAAACATGAAAATCTTCTTAACTTTAAAAACGCACAACTTTTCGAAACATCAACCAAAATTTTTAAATTCATGCATTTTTGTTAACGGTATAGAATCCACTTTCAAAATGCATCAAAAGTTTATTAATTTTGTCATTTTTAATTGTTGGACTTTTTGTGGCCATTTTTACATATTTCTGAAAACTCTCTCAACTTTGAAAAGCCATAACTTTGTCAAATATCAACCGATTTTAAAAAATGTTGCATTTCTGTGAATGACTTTGATCCTATTTTGCATCGATATCTAACAGTATTGGCTTTAATCAGAAAATATGGACCAGGAAAAAAAATAGTAAAGATATAGATTTTAGTACAAACATGAAAATCTTCTTAACTTTAAAAACGCACAACTTTTCGAAAAATCATCCAAAATTTTTAAATTCATGCATTTTTGTTAACGGTATAGAATCAATTTTCAAAATGCATCAAAAGTTTATTAATATTGTCGTATTTAATTTTTGGACTTCTGTTGCCATTTTTGCATATTTCTGAAAACTCTCTCAACTTTGAAATGCCATAACTTTGTCAAATATCAACCGATTTTAAAAAATGTTGCATTTCTGTGAATGACTTTGATCCTATTTTGCATCGATATCTAACATCATTGGCTTTAATCAGAAAATATGGACCAGGAAAAACAATTAGTAAAGATATAGATTTTAGTACAAAAATTAAAATCTTCATAACTTTAAAAACGCACAACTTTTCGAAAAATCAACCGAATTTTTAAATTCATGCATTTTTGTTAACGGTATAGAATCCACTTTCAAAATGCATCAAAAGTTTATTAATTTTGTCATTTTTAATTGTTGGACTTTTTGTGGCCATTTTTACATATTTCTGAAAACTCTCTCAACTTTGAAAAGCCATAACTTTGTCAAATATCAACCGATTTTAAAAAATGCTGCATTTCTGTGAATGACTTTAATCCTATTTTGCATCGATATCTAACATCATTGGCTTTAATCAGAAAATATGGACCAGGAAAAACAAATAGTAAAGATATAGATTTTAGTACAAACATGAAAATCTTCTTAACTTTAAAAACGCAAAACTTTTCGAAAAATCAACCAAATTTTTAAATTTCTTCCTTTTTTGTTAACGGAATAGAATCAATTTTCAAAATGCATCAAAAGTTTATTAATATTGTCGTATTTAATTTTTGGACTTCTGTTGCCATTTTTGCATATTTCTGAAAACTCTCTCAACTTTGAAATGCCATAACTTTGTCAAATATCAACCGATTTTAAAAAATGTTGCATTTCTGTGAATGACTTTAATCCTATTTTGCATCGATATCTAACATCATTGGCTTTAATCAGAAAATATGGACCAGGAAAAAAAATAGTAAAGATATAGATTTTAGTACAAACATGAAAATCTTCTTAACTTTAAAAACGCACAACTTTTCGAAAAATCAACCAAAATTTTTAAATTCATGCATTTTTGTTAACGGTATAGAATCAATTTTCAAAATGCATCAAAAGTTTATTAATATTGTCGTATTTAATTTTTGGACTTCTGTTGCAATTTTTGCATATTTCTGAAAACTCTCTCAACTTTGAAATGCCATAACTTTGTCAAATATCAACCGATTTTAATAAATGTTGCATTTCTGTCAATGACTTTGATCCTATTTTGCATCGATATCTAACATCATTGGCTTTAATCAGAAAATATGGACCAGGAAAAACAAATAGTAAAGATATAGATTTTAGTACAAAAATTAAAATCTTCATAACTTTAAAAACGCACAACTTTTCGAAAAATTAACCGAATTTTTAAATTCATGCATTTTTGTTAACGGTATAGAATCCACTTTCAAAATGCATCAAAAGTTTATTAATTTTGTCATTTTTAATTGTTGGACTTTTTGTGGCCATTTTTACATATTTCTGAAAACTCTCTCAACTTTGAAAAGCCATAACTTTGTCAAATATCAACCGATTTTAAAAAATGCTGCATTTCTGTGAATGACTTTAATCCTATTTTGCATCGATATCTAACATCATTGGCTTTAATCAGAAAATATGGACCAGGAAAAACAAATAGTAAAGATATAGATTTTAGTACAAAAATTAAAATCTTCATAACTTTAAAAACGCACAACTTTTCGAAAAATCAACCGAATTTTTAAATTCATGCATTTTTGTTAACGGTATAGAATCCACTTTCAAAATGCATCAAAAGTTTATTAATTTTGTCATTTTTAATTGTTGGACTTTTTTGTGGCCATTTTTACATATTTCTGAAAACTCTCTCAACTTTGAAAAGCCATAACTTTGTCAAATATCAACCGATTTTAAAAAATGCTGCATTTCTGTCAATGACTTTGATCCTATTTTGCATCGATATCTAACATCATTGGCTTTAATCAGAAAATATGGACCAGGAAAAACAAATAGTAAAGATATAGATTTTAGTACAAAAATTAAAATCTTCATAACTTTAAAAACGCACAACTTTTCGAAAAATCAACCGAATTTTTAAATTTCTTCCTTTTTTGTTAACGGAATAGAATCAATTTTCAAAATGCATCAAAAGTTTATTAATATTGTCGTATTTAATTTTTGGACTTCTGTTGCCATTTTTGCATATTTCTGAAAACTCTCTCAACTTTGAAATGCCATAACTTTGTCAAATATCAACCGATTTTAAAAAATGTTGCATTTCTGTGAATGACTTTAATCCTATTTTGCATCGATATCTAACATCATTGGCTTTAATCAGAAAATATGGACCAGGAAAAAAAATAGTAAAGATATAGATTTTAGTACAAACATGAAAATCTTCTTAACTTTAAAAACGCACAACTTTTCGAAAAATCAACCAAAATTTTTAAATTCATGCATTTTTGTTAACGGTATAGAATCAATTTTCAAAATGCATCAAAAGTTTATTAATATTGTCGTATTTAATTTTTGGACTTCTGTTGCAATTTTTGCATATTTCTGAAAACTCTCTCAACTTTGAAATGCCATAACTTTGTCAAATATCAACCGATTTAAAAAAATGTTGCATTTCTGTGAATGACTTTGATCCTATTTTCCATCGATATTTAACATCATTGGTTTTAATCAGAAAATATGGACCAGGAAAAACAAATAGTAAAGATATAGATTTTAGTACAAAAATGAAAATCTTCATAACTTTAAAAACGCACAACTTTTCGAAAAATCAACCAAATTTTTAAATTTCTTCCTTTTTTGTTAACGGAATAGAATCAATTTTCAAAATGCATCAAAAGTTTATTAATATTGTCGTATTTAATTTTTGGACTTCTGTTGCCATTTTTGCATATTTCTGAAAACTCTCTCAACTTTGAAATGCCATAACTTTGTCAAATATCAACCGATTTTAAAAAATGTTGCATTTCTGTGAATGACTTTAATGCATCAAAAGTTTATTAATTTTGTCATTTTTAATTGTTGGACTTTTTGTGGCCATTTTTACATATTTCTGAAAACTCTCTCAACTTTGAAATGCCATAACTTTGTCAAATATCAACCGATTTTAAAAAATGTTGCATTTCTGTGAATGACTTTAATCCTATTTTGCATCGATATCTAACATCATTGGCTTTAATCAGAAAATATGGACCAGGAAAAAAATAGTAAAGATATAGATTTTAGTACAAACATGAAAATCTTCTTAACTTTAAAAACGCACAACTTTTCGAAAAATCAACCAAAATTTTTAAATTCATGCATTTTTGTTAACGGTATTGAATCAATTTTCAAAATGCATCAAAAGTTTATTAATATTGTCGTATTTAATTTTTGGACTTCTGTTGCCATTTTTGCATATTTCTGAAAACTCTCTCAACTTTGAAATGCCATAACTTTGTCAAATATCAACCGATTTTAAAAAATGTTGCATTTCTGTGAATGACTTTGATCCTATTTTGCATCGATATCTAACATCATTGGCTTTAATCAGAAAATATGGACCAGGAAAAACAAATAGTAAAGATATAGATTTTAGTACAAAAATTAAAATCTTCATAACTTTAAAAACGCACAACTTTTCGAAAAATCAACCGAATTTTTAAATTCATGCATTTTTGTTAACGGTACAGAATCCACTTTCAATATGCATCAAAAGTTTATTAATTTTGTCATTTTTAATTGTTGGACTTTTTGTGGCCATTTTTACATATTTCTGAAAACTCTCTCAACTTTGAAAAGCCATAACTTTGTCAAATATCAACCGATTTTAAAAAATGCTGCATTTCTGTGAATGACTTTAATCCTATTTTGCATCGATATCTAACATCATTGGCTTTAATCAGAAAATATGGACCAGGAAAAACAAATAGTAAAGATATAGATTTTAGTACAAACATGAAAATCTTCTTAACTTTAAAAACGCAAAACTTTTCGAAAAATCAACCAAATTTTTAAATTTCTTCCTTTTTTGTTAACGGAATAGAATCAATTTTCAAAATGCATCAAAAGTTTATTAATATTGTCGTATTTAATTTTTGGACTTCTGTTGCCATTTTTGCATATTTCTGAAAACTCTCTCAACTTTGAAATGCCATAACTTTGTCAAATATCAACCGATTTTAAAAAATGTTGCATTTCTGTGAATGACTTTAATCCTATTTTGCATCGATATCTAACATCATTGGCTTTAATCAGAAAATATGGACCAGGAAAAAAATAGTAAAGATATAGATTTTAGTACAAACATGAAAATCTTCTTAACTTTAAAAACGCACAACTTTTCGAAAAATCAACCAAAATTTTTAAATTCATGCATTTTTGTTAACGGTATAGAATCAATTTTCAAAATGCATCAAAAGTTTATTAATATTGTCGTATTTAATTTTTGGACTTCTGTTGCAATTTTTGCATATTTCTGAAAACTCTCTCAACTTTGAAATGCCATAACTTTGTCAAATATCAACCGATTTTAAAAAATGTTGCATTTCTGTCAATGACTTTGATCCTATTTTGCATCGATATCTAACATCATTGGCTTTAATCAGAAAATATGGACCAGGAAAAACAAATAGTAAAGATATAGATTTTAGTACAAAAATTAAAATCTTCATAACTTTAAAAACGCACAACTTTTCGAAAAATTAACCGAATTTTTAAATTCATGCATTTTTGTTAACGGTATAGAATCCACTTTCAAAATGCATCAAAAGTTTATTAATTTTGTCATTTTTAATTGTTGGACTTTTTGTGGCCATTTTTACATATTTCTGAAAACTCTCTCAACTTTGAAAAGCCATAACTTTGTCAAATATCAACCGATTTTAAAAAATGCTGCATTTCTGTGAATGACTTTAATCCTATTTTGCATCGATATCTAACATCATTGGCTTTAATCAGAAAATATGGACCAGGAAAAACAAATAGTAAAGATATAGATTTTAGTACAAAAATTAAAATCTTCATAACTTTAAAAACGCACAACTTTTCGAAAAATCAACCGAATTTTTAAATTCATGCATTTTTGTTAACGGTATAGAATCCACTTTCAAAATGCATCAAAAGTTTATTAATTTTGTCATTTTTAATTGTTGGACTTTTTGTGGCCATTTTTACATATTTCTGAAAACTCTCTCAACTTTGAAAAGCCATAACTTTGTCAAATATCAACCGATTTTAAAAAATGCTGCATTTCTGTCAATGACTTTGATCCTATTTTGCATCGATATCTAACATCATTGGCTTTAATCAGAAAATATGGACCAGGAAAAACAAATAGTAAAGATATAGATTTTAGTACAAAAATTAAAATCTTCATAACTTTAAAAACGCACAACTTTTCGAAAAATCAACCGAATTTTTAAATTTCTTCCTTTTTTGTTAACGGAATAGAATCAATTTTCAAAATGCATCAAAAGTTTATTAATATTGTCGTATTTAATTTTTGGACTTCTGTTGCCATTTTTGCATATTTCTGAAAACTCTCTCAACTTTGAAATGCCATAACTTTGTCAAATATCAACCGATTTTAAAAAATGTTGCATTTCTGTGAATGACTTTAATCCTATTTTGCATCGATATCTAACATCATTGGCTTTAATCAGAAAATATGGACCAGGAAAAAAAATAGTAAAGATATAGATTTTAGTACAAACATGAAAATCTTCTTAACTTTAAAAACGCACAACTTTTCGAAAAATCAACCAAAATTTTTAAATTCATGCATTTTTGTTAACGGTATAGAATCAATTTTCAAAATGCATCAAAAGTTTATTAATATTGTCGTATTTAATTTTTGGACTTCTGTTGCAATTTTTGCATATTTCTGAAAACTCTCTCAACTTTGAAATGCCATAACTTTGTCAAATATCAACCGATTTAAAAAAATGTTGCATTTCTGTGAATGACTTTGATCCTATTTTCCATCGATATTTAACATCATTGGTTTTAATCAGAAAATATGGACCAGGAAAAACAAATAGTAAAGATATAGATTTTAGTACAAAAATGAAAATCTTCATAACTTTAAAAACGCACAACTTTTCGAAAAATCAACCAAATTTTTAAATTTCTTCCTTTTTTGTTAACGGAATAGAATCAATTTTCAAAATGCATCAAAAGTTTATTAATATTGTCGTATTTAATTTTTGGACTTCTGTTGCCATTTTTGCATATTTCTGAAAACTCTCTCAACTTTGAAATGCCATAACTTTGTCAAATATCAACCGATTTTAAAAAATGTTGCATTTCTGTGAATGACTTTAATGCATCAAAAGTTTATTAATTTTGTCATTTTTAATTGTTGGACTTTTTGTGGCCATTTTTACATATTTCTGAAAACTCTCTCAACTTTGAAATGCCATAACTTTGTCAAATATCAACCGATTTTAAAAAATGTTGCATTTCTGTGAATGACTTTAATCCTATTTTGCATCGATATCTAACATCATTGGCTTTAATCAGAAAATATGGACCAGGAAAAAAAATAGTAAAGATATAGATTTTAGTACAAACATGAAAATCTTCATAACTTTAAAAACGCACAACTTTTCGAAAAATCAACCAAAATTTTTAAATTCATGCATTTTTGTTAACGGTATTGAATCAATTTTCAAAATGCATCAAAAGTTTATTAATATTGTCGTATTTAATTTTTGGACTTCTGTTGCCATTTTTGCATATTTCTGAAAACTCTCTCAACTTTGAAATGCCATAACTTTGTCAAATATCAACCGATTTTAAAAAATGTTGCATTTCTGTGAATGACTTTGATCCTATTTTGCATCGATATCTAACATCATTGGCTTTAATCAGAAAATATGGACCAGGAAAAACAAATAGTAAAGATATAGATTTTAGTACAAAAATTAAAATCTTCATAACTTTAAAAACGCACAACTTTTCGAAAAATCAACCGAATTTTTAAATTCATGCATTTTTGTGAACGGTATAGAATCCACTTTCAATATGCATCAAAAGTTTATTAATATTGTCGCATTTAATTTTTGGACTTTCTGTGGCCATTTTTACATATTTCTGAAAACTCTCTCAACTTTGAAATGCCATAACTTTGTCAAATATCAACCGATTTTAAAAAATGTTGCATTTCTGTGAATGACTTTGATCCTATTTTGCATCGATATCTAACATCATTGGCTTTAATCAGAAAATATGGACCAGGAAAAACAAATAGTAAAGATATAGATTTTAATACAAAAATTAAAATCTTCATAACTTTAAAAACGCATAACTTTTCGAAAAATCAACCGAATTTTTAAATTCATGCATTTTTGTTAACGGTATAGAATCCACTTTCAAAATGCATCAAAAGTTTATTAATTTTGTCATTTTTAATTGTTGGACTTTTTGTGGCCATTTTTACATATTTCTGAAAACTCTCTCAACTTTGAAAAGCCATAACTTTGTCAAATATCAACCGATTTTAAAAAATGTTGCATTTCTGTGAATGACTTTAATCCTATTTTGCATCGATATCTAACAGTATTGGCTTTAATCAGAAAATATGGACCAGGAAAAAAAATAGTAAAGATATAGATTTTAGTAGAAACATGAAAATCTTCTTAACTTTAAAAACGCACAACTTTTCGAAAAATCAACCAAAATTTTTAAATTCATGCATTTTTGTTAACGGTATAGAATCAATTTTCAAAATGCATCAAAAGTTTATTAATATTGTCGTATTTAATTTTTGGACTTCTGTTGCCATTTTTGCATATTTCTGAAAACTGTCTCAACTTTGAAAGCCATAACTTTGTCAAATATCAACCGATTTTAAAAAATGTTGCATTTCTGTGAATGACTTTGATCCTATTTTGCATCGATATCTAACATCATTGGCTTTAATCAGAAAATATGGACCAGGAAAAACAAATAGTAAAGATATAGATTTTAGTACAAAAATTAAAATCTTCATAACTTTAAAAACGCACAACTTTTCGAAAAATCAACCGAATTTTTAAATTCATGCATTTTTGTTAACGGTATAGAATCCACTTTCAATATGCATCAAAAGTTTATTAATATTGTCGCATTTAATTTTTGGACTTTCTGTGGCCATTTTTACATATTTCTGAAAACTCTCTCAACTTTGAAATGCCATAACTTTGTCAAATATCAACCGATTTTAAAAAATGTTGCATTTCTGTGAATGACTTTGATCCTATTTTGCATCGATATCTAACATCATTGGCTTTAATCAGAAAATATGGACCAGGAAAAACAAATAGTAAAGATATAGATTTTAATACAAAAATTAAAATCTTCATAACTTTAAAAACGCATAACTTTTCGAAAAATCAACCGAATTTTTAAATTCATGCATTTTTGTTAACGGTATAGAATCCACTTTCAAAATGCATCAAAAGTTTATTAATTTTGTCATTTTTAATTGTTGGACTTTTTGTGGCCATTTTTACATATTTCTGAAAACTCTCTCAACTTTGAAAAGCCATAACTTTGTCAAATATCAACCGATTTTAAAAAATGTTGCATTTCTGTGAATGACTTTAATCCTATTTTGCATCGATATCTAACAGTATTGGCTTTAATCAGAAAATATGGACCAGGAAAAAAATAGTAAAGATATAGATTTTAGTACAAACATGAAAATCTTCTTAACTTTAAAAACGCACAACTTTTCGAAAAATCAACCAAAATTTTTAAATTCATGCATTTTTGTTAACGGTATAGAATCAATTTTCAAAATGCATCAAAAGTTTATTAATATTGTCGTATTTAATTTTTGGACTTCTGTTGCCATTTTTGCATATTTCTGAAAACTCTCTCAACTTTGAAATGCCATAACTTTGTCAAATATCAACCGATTTTAAAAAATGTTGCATTTCTGTGAATGACTTTGATCCTATTTTGCATCGATATCTAACATCATTGGCTTTAATCAGAAAATATGGACCAGGAAAAACAATTAGTAAAGATATAGATTTTAGTACAAAAATTAAAATCTTCATAACTTTAAAAACGCACAACTTTTCGAAAAATCAACCGAATTTTTAAATTCATGCATTTTTGTTAACGGTATAGAATCCACTTTCAAAATGCATCAAAAGTTTATTAATTTTGTCATTTTTAATTGTTGGACTTTTTGTGGCCATTTTTACATATTTCTGAAAACTCTCTCAACTTTGAAAAGCCATAACTTTGTCAAATATCAACCGATTTTAAAAAATGCTGCATTTCTGTGAATGACTTTAATCCTATTTTGCATCGATATCTAACATCATTGGCTTTAATCAGAAAATATGGACCAGGAAAAACAAATAGTAAAGATATAGATTTTAGTACAAACATGAAAATCTTCTTAACTTTAAAAACGCACAACTTTTCGAAAAATCAACCAAATTTTTAAATTTCTTCCTTTTTTGTTAACGGAATAGAATCAATTTTCAAAATGCATCAAAAGTTTATTAATATTGTCGTATTTAATTTTTGGACTTCTGTTGCCATTTTTGCATATTTCTGAAAACTCTCTCAACTTTGAAATGCCATAACTTTGTCAAATATCAACCGATTTTAAAAAATGTTGCATTTCTGTGAATGACTTTAATCCTATTTTGCATCGATATCTAACATCATTGGCTTTAATCAGAAAATATGGACCAGGAAAAAAAATAGTAAAGATATAGATTTTAGTACAAACATGAAAATCTTCTTAACTTTAAAAACGCACAACTTTTCGAAAAATCAACCAAAATTTTTAAATTCATGCATTTTTGTTAACGGTATAGAATCAATTTTCAAAATGCATCAAAAGTTTATTAATATTGTCGTATTTAATTTTTGGACTTCTGTTGCAATTTTTGCATATTTCTGAAAACTCTCTCAACTTTGAAATGCCATAACTTTGTCAAATATCAACCGATTTTAAAAAATGTTGCATTTCTGTCAATGACTTTGATCCTATTTTGCATCGATATCTAACATCATTGGCTTTAATCAGAAAATATGGACCAGGAAAAACAAATAGTAAAGATATAGATTTTAGTACAAAAATTAAAATCTTCATAACTTTAAAAACGCACAACTTTTCGAAAAATTAACCGAATTTTTAAATTCATGCATTTTTGTTAACGGTATAGAATCCACTTTCAAAATGCATCAAAAGTTTATTAATTTTGTCATTTTTAATTGTTGGACTTTTTGTGGCCATTTTTACATATTTCTGAAAACTCTCTCAACTTTGAAAAGCCATAACTTTGTCAAATATCAACCGATTTTAAAAAATGCTGCATTTCTGTCAATGACTTTGATCCTATTTTGCATCGATATCTAACATCATTGGCTTTAATCAGAAAATATGGACCAGGAAAAACAAATAGTAAAGATATAGATTTTAGTACAAAAATTAAAATCTTCATAACTTTAAAAACGCACAACTTTTCGAAAAATCAACCGAATTTTTAAATTCATGCATTTTTGTTAACGGTATAGAATCCACTTTCAAAATGCATCAAAAGTTTATTAATTTTGTCATTTTTAATTGTTGGACTTTTTGTGGCCATTTTTACATATTTCTGAAAACTCTCTCAACTTTGAAAAGCCATAACTTGGTCAAATATCAACCGATTTTAAAAAATGCTGCATTTCTGTGAATGACTTTAATCCTATTTTGCATCGATATCTAACATCATTGGCTTTAATCAGAAAATATGGACCAGGAAAAACAAATCGTAAAGATATAGATTTTAGTACAAACATGAAAGTCTTCTTAACTTTAAAAACGCACAACTTTTAGAAAAACCAACCAAATTTTTAAATTCATGCATTTTTGTTAATGTTATACAATCCACTTTCAAAATGCATCAAAAGTTTATTAATATTGTCGCATTTAATTTTTGGACTTTCTGTGGCCATTTTTATATATTTCTGAAAACTCTCTCAACTTTGAAATGCCATAACTTTGTCAAATATAATCCGATTTTAAAAAATGTTGCATTTCTGTGAATGACTTTGATCCTATTTTGCATCGATATCTAACATCATTGGCTTTAATCAGAAAATATGGACCAGGAAAAACAAATAGTAAAGATATAGATTTTAGTACAAATATGAAAATCTTCTTAACTTTAAAAACGCACAACTTTTCGAAAAATCAACCAAATTTTTAAATTTCTTCCTTTTTTGTTAACGGAATAGAATCAATTTTCAAAATGCATCAAAAGTTTATTAATATTGTCGTATTTAATTTTTGGACTTCTGTTGCAATTTTTGCATATTTCTGAAAACTCTCTCAACTTTGAAATGCCATAACTTTGTCAAATATCAACCGATTTTAAAAAATGTTGCATTTCTGTCAATGACTTTGATCCTATTTTGCATCGATATCTAACATCATTGGCTTTAATCAGAAAATATGGACCAGGAAAAACAAATAGTAAAGATATAGATTTTAGTACAAAAATTAAAATCTTCATAACTTTAAAAACGCACAACTTTTCGAAAAATCAACCGAATTTTTAAATTCATGCATTTTTGTTAACGGTATAGAATCCACTTTCAAAATGCATCAAAAGTTTATTAATTTTGTCATTTTTAATTGTTGGACTTTTTGTGGCCATTTTTACATATTTCTGAAAACTCTCTCAACTTTGAAAAGCCATAACTTGGTCAAATATCAACCGATTTTAAAAAATGCTGCATTTCTGTGAATGACTTTAATCCTATTTTGCATCGATATCTAACATCATTGGCTTTAATCAGAAAATATGGACCAGGAAAAACAAATCGTAAAGATATAGATTTTAGTACAAACATGAAAGTCTTCTTAACTTTAAAAACGCACAACTTTTAGAAAAACCAACCAAATTTTTAAATTCATGCATTTTTGTTAATGTTATACAATCCACTTTCAAAATGCATCAAAAGTTTATTAATATTGTCGCATTTAATTTTTGGACTTTCTGTGGCCATTTTTACATATTTCTGAAAACTCTCTCAACTTTGAAATGCCATAACTTTGTCAAATATAATCCGATTTTAAAAAATGTTGCATTTCTGTGAATGACTTTGATCCTATTTTGCATCGATATCTAACATCATTGGCTTTAATCAGAAAATATGGACCAGGAAAAACAAATAGTAAAGATATAGATTTTAGTACAAATATGAAAATCTTCTTAACTTTAAAAACGCACAACTTTTCGAAAAATCAACCAAATTTTTAAATTTCTTCCTTTTTGTTAACGGAATAGAATCAATTTTCAAAATGCATCAAAAGTTTATTAATATTGTCGTATTTAATTTTTGGACTTCTGTTGCCATTTTTGCATATTTCTGAAAACTCTCTCAACTTTGAAATGCCATAACTTTGTCAAATATCAACCGATTTTAAAAAATGTTGCATTTCTGTGAATGACTTTAATGCATCAAAAGTTTATTAATTTTGTCATTTTTAATTGTTGGACTTTTTGTGGCCATTTTTGCATATTTCTGAAAACTCTCTCAACTTTGAAATGCCATAACTTTGTCAAATATCAACCGATTTAATAAAATGTATTTCTGTGAATGACTTTGATCCTATTTTCCATCGATATCTAACATCATTGGCTTTAATCAGAAAATATGGACCAGGAAAAACAAATAGTAAAGATATAGATTTTAGTACAAATATGAAAATCTTCTTAACTTTAAAAACGCACAACTTTTCGAAAAATCAACCAAAATTTTTAAATTCATGCATTTTTGTTAACGGTATAGAATCAATTTTCAAAATGCATCAAAAGTTTATTAATATTGTCGTATTTAATTTTTGGACTTCTGTTGCCATTTTTGCATATTTCTGAAAACTCTCTCAACTTTGAAATGCCATAACTTTGTCAAATATCAACCGATTTTAAAAAATGTTGCATTTCTGTGAATGACTTTGATCCTATTTTGCATCGATATCTAACATCATTGGCTTTAATCAGAAAATATGGACCAGGAAAAACAAATAGTAAAGATATAGATTTTAGTACAAAAATTAAAATCTTTATAACTTTAAAAACGCACAACTTTTCGAAAAATCAACCGAATTTTTAAATTCATGCATTTTTGTTAACGGTATAGAATCCACTTTCAAAATGCATCAAAAGTTTATTAATTTTGTCATTTTTAATTGTTGGACTTTTTGTGGCCATTTTTACATATTTCTGAAAACTCTCTCAACTTTGAAAAGCCATAACTTTGTCAAATATCAACCGATTTTAAAAAATGCTGCATTTCTGTGAATTACTTTAATCCTATTTTGCATCGATATCTAACATCATTGGCTTTAATCAGAAAATATGGACCAGGAAAAACAAATAGTAATGATATAGATTTTAGTACAAAAATTAAAATCTTCATAACTTTAAAAACGCACAACTTTTCGAAAAATCAACCGAATTTTTAAATTCATGCATTTTTGTTAACGGTATAGAATCCCCTTTCAAAATGCATCAAAAGTTTATTAATTTTGTCATTTTTAATTGTTGGACTTTTTGTGGCCATTTTTACATATTTCTGAAAACTCTCTCAACTTTGAAAAGCCATAACTTTGTCAAATATCAACCGATTTTAAAAAATGCTGCATTTCTGTGAATGACTTTAATCCTATTTTGCATCGATATCTAACATCATTGGCTTTAATCAGAAAATATGGACCAGGAAAAACAAATCGTAAAGATATAGATTTTAGTACAAACATGAAAGTCTTCTTAACTTTAAAAACGCACAACTTTTAGAAAAACCAACCAAATTTTTAAATTCATGCATTTTTGTTAATGTTATACAATCCACTTTCAAAATGCATCAAAAGTTTATTAATATTGTCGCATTTAATTTTTGGACTTCTGTTGCCATTTTTGCATATTTCTGAAAACTCTCTCAACTTTGAAATGCCATAACTTTGTCAAATATCAACCGATTTTAAAAAATGTTGCATTTCTGTGAATGACTTTGATCCTATTTTGCATCGATATCTAACATCATTGGTTTTAATCAGAAAATATGGACCAGGAAAAACAAATAGTAAAGATATAGATATTAGTACAAAAATGAAAATCTTCATAACTTTAAAAACGCACAACTTTTCGAAAAATCAACCAAATTTTTAAATTTCTTCCTTTTTTGTTAACGGAATAGAATCAATTTTCAAAATGCATCAAAAGTTTATTAATATTGTCGTATTTAATTTTTGGACTTCTGTTGCCATTTTTGCATATTTCTGAAAACTCTCTCAACTTTGAAATGCCATAACTTTGTCAAATATCAACCGATTTTAAAAAATGTTGCATTTCTGTGAATGACTTTAATGCATCAAAAGTTTATTAATTTTGTCATTTTTAATTGTTGGACTTTTTGTGGCCATTTTTGCATATTTTTGAAAACTCTCTCAACTTCGAAATGCCATAACTTTGTCAAATATCAACCGATTTAATAAAATGTATTTCTGTGAATGACTTTGATCCTATTTTCCATCGATATCTAACATCATTGGCTTTAATCAGAAAATATGGACCAGGAAAAACAAATAGTAAAGATATAGATTTTAGTACAAAAATTAAAATCTTCATAACTTTAAAAACGCACAACTTTTCGAAAAATCAACCGAATTTTTAAATTCATGCATTTTTGTTAACGGTATAGAATCCACTTTCAAAATGCATCAAAAGTTTATTAATTTTGTCATTTTTAATTGTTGGACTTTTTGTGGCCATTTTTACATATTTCTGAAAACTCTCTCAACTTTGAAAAGCCATAACTTTGTCAAATATCAACCGATTTTAAAAAATGCTGCATTTCTGTGAATAACTTTGATCCTATTTTGCATCGATATCTAACATCATTGGCTTTAATCAGAAAATATGGACCAGGAAAAACAAATAGTAAAGATATAGATTTTAGTACAAACATGAAAATCTTCTTAACTTTAAAAACGCACAACTTTTCGAAAAATCAACCAAAATTTTTAAATTCATGCATTTTTGTTAACGGTATAGAATCCACTTTCAAAATGCATCAAAAGTTTATTAATATTGTCGTATTTAATTTTTGGACTTCTGTTGCCATTTTTGCATATTTCTGAAAACTCTCTCAACTTTGAAATGCCATAACTTTGTCAAATATCAACCGATTTTAAAAAATGTTGCATTTCTGTGAATGACTTTGATCCTATTTTGCATCGATATCTAACATCATTGGCTTTAATCAGAAAATATGGACCAGGAAAAACAAATAGTAAAGATATAGATTTTAGTACAAAAATTAAAATCTTTATAACTTTAAAAACGCACAACTTTTCGAAAAATCAACCGAATTTTTAAATTCATGCATTTTTGTTAACGGTATAGAATCCACTTTCAAAATGCATCAAAAGTTTATTAATTTTGTCATTTTTAATTGTTGGACTTTTTGTGGCCATTTTTACATATTTCTGAAAACTCTCTCAACTTTGAAAAGCCATAACTTTGTCAAATATCAACCGATTTTAAAAAATGCTGCATTTCTGTGAATTACTTTAATCCTATTTTGCATCGATATCTAACATCATTGGCTTTAATCAGAAAATATGGACCAGGAAAAACAAATAGTAATGATATAGATTTTAGTACAAAAATTAAAATCTTCATAACTTTAAAAACGCACAACTTTTCGAAAAATCAACCGAATTTTTAAATTCATGCATTTTTGTTAACGGTATAGAATCCCCTTTCAAAATGCATCAAAAGTTTATTAATTTTGTCATTTTTAATTGTTGGACTTTTTGTGGCCATTTTTACATATTTCTGAAAACTCTCTCAACTTTGAAAAGCCATAACTTTGTCAAATATCAACCGATTTTAAAAAATGCTGCATTTCTGTGAATGACTTTAATCCTATTTTGCATCGATATCTAACATCATTGGCTTTAATCAGAAAATATGGACCAGGAAAAACAAATCGTAAAGATATAGATTTTAGTACAAACATGAAAGTCTTCTTAACTTTAAAAACGCACAACTTTTAGAAAAACCAACCAAATTTTTAAATTCATGCATTTTTGTTAATGTTATACAATCCACTTTCAAAATGCATCAAAAGTTTATTAATATTGTCGCATTTAATTTTTGGACTTCTGTTGCCATTGTTGCATATTTCTGAAAACTCTCTCAACTTTGAAATGCCATAACTTTGTCAAATATCAACCGATTTTAAAAAATGTTGCATTTCTGTGAATGACTTTGATCCTATTTTGCATCGATATCTAACATCATTGGTTTTAATCAGAAAATATGGACCAGGAAAAACAAATAGTAAAGATATAGATATTAGTACAAAAATGAAAATCTTCATAACTTTAAAAACGCACAACTTTTCGAAAAATCAACCAAATTTTTAAATTTCTTCCTTTTTTGTTAACGGAATAGAATCAATTTTCAAAATGCATCAAAAGTTTATTAATATTGTCGTATTTAATTTTTGGACTTCTGTTGCCATTTTTGCATATTTCTGAAAACTCTCTCAACTTTGAAATGCCATAACTTTGTCAAATATCAACCGATTTTAAAAAATGTTGCATTTCTGTGAATGACTTTAATGCATCAAAAGTTTATTAATTTTGTCATTTTTAATTGTTGGACTTTTTGTGGCCATTTTTGCATATTTTTGAAAACTCTCTCAACTTTGAAATGCCATAACTTTGTCAAATATCAACCGATTTAATAAAATGTATTTCTGTGAATGACTTTGATCCTATTTTGCATCGATATCTAACATCATTGGCTTTAATCAGAAAATATGGACCAGGAAAAACAAATCGTAAAGATATAGATTTTAGTACAAACATGAAAGTCTTCTTAACTTTAAAAACGCACAACTTTTAGAAAAACCAACCAAATTTTTAAATTCATGCATTTTTGTTAATGTTATACAATCCACTTTCAAAATGCATCAAAAGTTTATTAATATTGTCGCATTTAATTTTTGGACTTCTGTTGCCATTTTTGCATATTTCTGAAAACTCTCTCAACTTTGAAATGCCATAACTTTGTCAAATATCAACCGATTTTAAAAAATGTTGCATTTCTGTGAATGACTTTGATCCTATTTTCCATCGATATCTAACATCATTGGCTTTAATCAGAAAATATGGACCAGGAAAAACAAATAGTAAAGATATAGATTTTAGTACAAAAATTAAAATCTTCATAACTTTAAAAACGCACAACTTTTCGAAAAATCAACCGAATTTTTAAATTCATGCATTTTTGTTAACGGTATAGAATCCACTTTCAAAATGCATCAAAAGTTTATTAATTTTGTCATTTTTAATTGTTGGACTTTTTGTGGCCATTTTTACATATTTCTGAAAACTCTCTCAACTTTGAAAAGCCATAACTTTGTCAAATATCAACCGATTTTAAAAAATGCTGCATTTCTGTGAATTACTTTAATCCTATTTTGCATCGATATCTAACATCATTGGCTTTAATCAGAAAATATGGACCAGGAAAAACAAATAGTAAAGATATAGATTTTAGTACAAAAATTAAAATCTTCATAACTTTAAAAACGCACAACTTTTCGAAAAATCAACCGAATTTTTAAATTCATGCATTTTTGTTAACGGTAAAGAATCCACTTTCAAAATGCATCAAAAGTTTATTAATTTTGTCATTTTTAATTGTTGGACTTTTTGTGGCCATTTTTACATATTTCTGAAAACTCTCTCAACTTTGAAAAGCCATAACTTTGTCAAATATCAACCGATTTTAAAAAATGTTGCATTTCTGTGAATGACTTTGATCCTATTTTCAATCGATATCTAACATCATTGGCTTTAATCAGAAAATATGGACCAGGAAAAACAAATAGTAAAGATATAGATTTTAGTACAAAAATTAAAATCTTCATAACTTTAAAAACGCACAACTTTTCGAAAAATCAACCGAATTTTTAAATTCATGCATTTTTGTTAACGGTATAGAATCCACTTTCAAAATGCATCAAAAGTTTATTAATTTTGTCATTTTTAATTGTTGGACTTTTTGTGGCCATTTTTACATATTTCTGAAAACTCTCTCAACTTTGAAAAGCCATAACTTTGTCAAATATCAACCGATTTTAAAAAATGCTGCATTTCTGTGAATTACTTTAATCCTATTTTGCATCGATATCTAACATCATTGGCTTTAATCAGAAAATATGGACCAGGAAAAACAAATAGTAAAGATATAGATTTTAGTACAAAAATTAAAATCTTCATAACTTTAAAAACGCACAACTTTTCGAAAAATCAACCGAATTTTTAAATTCATGCATTTTTGTTAACGGTAAAGAATCCACTTTCAAAATGCATCAAAAGTTTATTAATTTTGTCATTTTTAATTGTTGGACTTTTTGTGGCCATTTTTACATATTTCTGAAAACTCTCTCAACTTTGAAAAGCCATAACTTTGTCAAATATCAACCGATTTTAAAAAATGCTGCATTTCTGTGAATGACTTTAATCCTATTTTGCATCGATATCTAACATCATTGGCTTTAATCAGAAAATATGGACCAGGAAAAACAAATCGTAAAGATATAGATTTTAGTACAAACATGAAAGTCTTCTTAACTTTAAAAACGCACAACTTTTAGAAAAACCAACCAAATTTTTAAATTCATGCATTTTTGTTAATGTTATACAATCCACTTTCAAAATGCATCAAAAGTTTATTAATATTGTCGCATTTAATTTTTGGACTTTCTGTGGTCATTTTTACATATTTCTGAAAACTCTCTCAACTTTGAAATGCCATAACTTTGTCAAATATAAACCGATTTTAAAAAATGCTGCATTTCTGTGAATGACTTTGATCCTATTTTGCATCGATATCTAACATCATTGGTTTTAATCAGAAAATATGGACCAGGAAAAACAAATAGTAAAGATATAGATATTAGTACAAAAATGAAAATCTTCATAACTTTAAAAACGCACAACTTTTCGAAAAATCAACCAAATTTTTAAATTTCTTCCTTTTTTGTTAACGGAATAGAATCAATTTTCAAAATGCATCAAAAGTTTATTAATATTGTCGTATTTAATTTTTGGACTTCTGTTGCCATTTTTGCATATTTCTGAAAACTCTCTCAACTTTGAAATGCCATAACTTTGTCAAATATCAACCGATTTTAAAAAATGTTGCATTTCTGTGAATGACTTTGATCCTATTTTGCATCGATATCTAACATCATTGGCTTTAATCAGAAAATATGGACCAGGAAAAACAAATAGTAAAGATATAGATTTTAGTACAAAAATTAAAATCTTCATAACTTTAAAAACGCACAACTTTTCGAAAAATCAACCGAATTTTTAAATTCATGCATTTTTGTTAACGGTATAGAATCCACTTTCAAAATGCATCAAAAGTTTATTAATTTTGTCATTTTTAATTGTTGGACTTTTTGTGGCCATTTTTACATATTTCTGAAAACTCTCTCAACTTTGAAAAGCCATAACTTTGTCAAATATCAACCGATTTTAAAAAATGCTGCATTTCTGTGAATGACTTTAATCCTATTTTGCATCGATATCTAACATCATTGGCTTTAATCAGAAAATATGGACCAGGAAAAAAATAGTAAAGATATAGATTTTAGTACAAAAATTAAAATCTTCATAACTTTAAAAACGCACAACTTTTCGAAAAATCAACCGAATTTTTAAATTCATGCATTTTTGTTAACGGTATAGAATCCACTTTCAAAATGCATCAAAAGTTTATTAATTTTGTCATTTTTAATTGTTGGACTTTTTGTGGCCATTTTTACATATTTCTGAAAACTCTCTCAACTTTGAAAAGCCATAACTTTGTCAAATATCAACCGATTTTAAAAAATGCTGCATTTCTGTGAATGACTTTAATCCTATTTTGCATCGATATCTAACATCATTGGCTTTAATCAGAAAATATGGACCAGGAAAAACAAATCGTAAAGATATAGATTTTAGTACAAACATGAAAGTCTTCTTAACTTTAAAAACGCACAACTTTTAGAAAAACCAACCAAATTTTTAAATTCATGCATTTTTGTTAATGTTATACAATCCACTTTCAAAATGCTGCATTTCTGTGAATGACTTTAATCCTATTTTGCATCGATATCTAACATCATTGGCTTTAATCAGAAAATATGGACCAGGAAAAACAAATAGTAAAGATATAGATTTTAGTACAAAAATGAAAATCTTCATAACTTTAAAAACGCACAACTTTTCGAAAAATCAACCAAATTTTTAAATTTCTTCCTTTTTTGTTAACGGAATAGAATCAATTTTCAAAATGCATCAAAAGTTTATTAATATTGTCGTATTTAATTTTTGGACTTCTGTTGCCATTTTTGCATATTTCTGAAAACTCTCTCAACTTTGAAATGCCATAACTTTGTCAAATATCAACCGATTTTAAAAAATGTTGCATTTCTGTGAATGACTTTAATGCATCAAAAGTTTATTAATTTTGTCATTTTTAATTGTTGGACTTTTTGTGGCCATTTTTGCATATTTTTGAAAACTCTCTCAACTTTGAAATGCCATAACTTTGTCAAATATCAACCGATTTAATAAAATGTATTTCTGTGAATGACTTTGATCCTATTTTCCATCGATATCTAACATCATTGGCTTTAATCAGAAAATATGGACCAGGAAAAACAAATAGTAAAGATATAGATTTTAGTACAAACATGAAAATCTTCTTAACTTTAAAAACGCACAACTTTTCGAAAAATCAACCAAATTATTAAATTCATGCATTTTTGTTAACGGTATAGAATCAATTTTCAAAATGATTAAAAAGTTTAATGATTTTGTCGTATTTAATTTTTGGACTTTCTGTGGCCATTTTTACATATTTCTGAAAACTCTCTCAACTTTGAAATGGCATAACTTTGTCAAATATCAACCGATTTTAAAAAATGTTGCATTTCTGTGAATAACTTTGATCCTATTTTCCATCGATATCTAACATCATTGGCTTTAATCAGAAAATATGGACCAGGAAAAACAAATCGTAAAGATATAGATTTTAGTACAAACATGAAAATCTTCTTAACTTTAAAAACGCACAACTTTTCGAAAAATCAACCAAATTTTTAAATTTATGCATTTTTGTTAACGGTATAGAATCAATTTTCAAAATGCATCAAAAGTTTAATGATTTTGTCGTATTTAATTTTTGGACTTTCTGTGGCCATTTTTACATATTTCTGAAAACTCTCTCAACTTTGAAATGCCATAACTTTGTCAAATATCAACCGATTTAATAAAATGTATTTCTGTGAATGACTTTGATCCTATTTTCCATCGATATCTAACATCATTGGTTTTAATCAGAAAATATGGACCAGGAAAAACAAATAGTAAAGATATAGATTTTAGTACAAAAATGAAAATCTTCTTAACTTTAAAAACGCACAACTTTTCGAAAAATCAACCAAATTTTTAAGTTCATGCATTTTTGTTAACGGTATTGAATCAATTTTCAAAATGCATCAAAAGTTTAGTGATTTTGTCGTATTTAATTTTTGGACTTTCTGTGGCCATTTTTACATATTTCTGAAAACTCTCTCAACTTTGAAATGCCATAACTTTGTCAAATATAAACCGATTTAAAAAAATGCTGCATTTCTGTGAATGACTTTGATCCTATTTTGCATCGATATCTAACATCATTGGCTTTAATCAGAAAATATGGACCAGGAAAAACAAATAGTAAAGATATAGATTTTAGTACAAACATGAAAATCTTCTTAACTTTAAAAACGCACAACTTTTCGAAAAACCAACCAAATTTTTAAATTCATGCATTTTTGTTAATGTTATACAATCCACTTTCAAAATGCATCAAAAGTTTATTAATATTGTCGCATTAAATTTTTGCACTTTCTGTGGCCATTTTTACATATTTCTGAAAACTCTCTCAACTTTGAAAAGCCATAACTTTGTCAAATATCAACCGATTTAAAAAAATGTTGCATTTCTGTGAATGACTTTGATCCTATTTTCCATCGATATTTAACATCATTGGCTTTAATCAGAAAATATGGTCCAGGAAAAACAAATAGTAAAGATATAGATTTTAGTACAAAAATTAAAATCTTCATAACTTTAAAAACGCACAACTTTTCGAAAAATCAACCAAATTTTTAAATTTCTTCCTTTTTTGTTAACGGAATAGAATCAATTTTCAAAATGCATCAAAAGTTTATTAATATTGTCATTTTTAATTGTTGGACTTTTTGTGGCCATTTTTACATATTTCTGAAAACTCTCTCAACTTTGAAAAGCCATAACTTTGTCAAATATCAACCGATTTTAAAAAATGCTGCATTTCTGTGAATGACTTTAATCCTATTTTGCATCGATATCTAACATCATTGGCTTTAATCAGAAAATATGGACCAGGAAAAACAAATCGTAAAGATATAGATTTTAGTACAAACATGAAAGTCTTCTTAACTTTAAAAACGCACAACTTTTAGAAAAACCAACCAAATTTTTAAATTCATGCATTTTTGTTAATGTTATACAATCCACTTTCAAAATGCATCAAAAGTTTATTAATATTGTCGCATTTAATTTTTGGACTTTCTGTGGTCATTTTTACATATTTCTGAAAACTCTCTCAACTTTGAAATGCCATAACTTTGTCAAATATAAACCGATTTTAAAAAATGCTGCATTTCTGTGAATGACTTTGATCCTATTTTGCATCGATATCTAACATCATTGGTTTTAATCAGAAAATATGGACCAGGAAAAACAAATAGTAAAGATATAGATATTAGTACAAAAATGAAAATCTTCATAACTTTAAAAACGCACAACTTTTCGAAAAATCAACCAAATTTTTAAATTTCTTCCTTTTTTGTTAACGGAATAGAATCAATTTTCAAAATGCATCAAAAGTTTATTAATATTGTCGTATTTAATTTTTGGACTTCTGTTGCCATTTTTGCATATTTCTGAAAACTCTCTCAACTTTGAAATGCCATAACTTTGTCAAATATCAACCGATTTTAAAAAATGTTGCATTTCTGTGAATGACTTTGATCCTATTTTGCATCGATATCTAACATCATTGGCTTTAATCAGAAAATATGGACCAGGAAAAACAAATAGTAAAGATATAGATTTTAGTACAAAAATTAAAATCTTCATAACTTTAAAAACGCACAACTTTTCGAAAAATCAACCGAATTTTTAAATTCATGCATTTTTGTTAACGGTATAGAATCCACTTTCAAAATGCATCAAAAGTTTATTAATTTTGTCATTTTTAATTGTTGGACTTTTTGTGGCCATTTTTACATATTTCTGAAAACTCTCTCAACTTTGAAAAGCCATAACTTTGTCAAATATCAACCGATTTTAAAAAATGCTGCATTTCTGTGAATGACTTTAATCCTATTTTGCATCGATATCTAACATCATTGGCTTTAATCAGAAAATATGGACCAGGAAAAAAATAGTAAAGATATAGATTTTAGTACAAAAATTAAAATCTTCATAACTTTAAAAACGCACAACTTTTCGAAAAATCAACCGAATTTTTAAATTCATGCATTTTTGTTAACGGTATAGAATCCACTTTCAAAATGCATCAAAAGTTTATTAATTTTGTCATTTTTAATTGTTGGACTTTTTGTGGCCATTTTTACATATTTCTGAAAACTCTCTCAACTTTGAAAAGCCATAACTTTGTCAAATATCAACCGATTTTAAAAAATGCTGCATTTCTGTGAATGACTTTAATCCTATTTTGCATCGATATCTAACATCATTGGCTTTAATCAGAAAATATGGACCAGGAAAAACAAATCGTAAAGATATAGATTTTAGTACAAACATGAAAGTCTTCTTAACTTTAAAAACGCACAACTTTTAGAAAAACCAACCAAATTTTTAAATTCATGCATTTTTGTTAATGTTATACAATCCACTTTCAAAATGCTGCATTTCTGTGAATGACTTTAATCCTATTTTGCATCGATATCTAACATCATTGGCTTTAATCAGAAAATATGGACCAGGAAAAACAAATAGTAAAGATATAGATTTTAGTACAAAAATGAAAATCTTCATAACTTTAAAAACGCACAACTTTTCGAAAAATCAACCAAATTTTTAAATTTCTTCCTTTTTTGTTAACGGAATAGAATCAATTTTCAAAATGCATCAAAAGTTTATTAATATTGTCGTATTTAATTTTTGGACTTCTGTTGCCATTTTTGCATATTTCTGAAAACTCTCTCAACTTTGAAATGCCATAACTTTGTCAAATATCAACCGATTTTAAAAAATGTTGCATTTCTGTGAATGACTTTAATGCATCAAAAGTTTATTAATTTTGTCATTTTTAATTGTTGGACTTTTTGTGGCCATTTTTGCATATTTTTGAAAACTCTCTCAACTTTGAAATGCCATAACTTTGTCAAATATCAACCGATTTAATAAAATGTATTTCTGTGAATGACTTTGATCCTATTTTCCATCGATATCTAACATCATTGGCTTTAATCAGAAAATATGGACCAGGAAAAACAAATAGTAAAGATATAGATTTTAGTACAAACATGAAAATCTTCTTAACTTTAAAAACGCACAACTTTTCGAAAAATCAACCAAATTATTAAATTCATGCATTTTTGTTAACGGTATAGAATCAATTTTCAAAATGATTAAAAAGTTTAATGATTTTGTCGTATTTAATTTTTGGACTTTCTGTGGCCATTTTTACATATTTCTGAAAACTCTCTCAACTTTGAAATGGCATAACTTTGTCAAATATCAACCGATTTTAAAAAATGTTGCATTTCTGTGAATAACTTTGATCCTATTTTCCATCGATATCTAACATCATTGGCTTTAATCAGAAAATATGGACCAGGAAAAACAAATCGTAAAGATATAGATTTTAGTACAAACATGAAAATCTTCTTAACTTTAAAAACGCACAACTTTTCGAAAAATCAACCAAATTTTTAAATTTATGCATTTTTGTTAACGGTATAGAATCAATTTTCAAAATGCATCAAAAGTTTAATGATTTTGTCGTATTTAATTTTTGGACTTTCTGTGGCCATTTTTACATATTTCTGAAAACTCTCTCAACTTTGAAATGCCATAACTTTGTCAAATATCAACCGATTTAATAAAATGTATTTCTGTGAATGACTTTGATCCTATTTTCCATCGATATCTAACATCATTGGTTTTAATCAGAAAATATGGACCAGGAAAAACAAATAGTAAAGATATAGATTTTAGTACAAAAATGAAAATCTTCTTAACTTTAAAAACGCACAACTTTTCGAAAAATCAACCAAATTTTTAAGTTCATGCATTTTTGTTAACGGTATTGAATCAATTTTCAAAATGCATCAAAAGTTTAGTGATTTTGTCGTATTTAATTTTTGGACTTTCTGTGGCCATTTTTACATATTTCTGAAAACTCTCTCAACTTTGAAATGCCATAACTTTGTCAAATATAAACCGATTTAAAAAAATGCTGCATTTCTGTGAATGACTTTGATCCTATTTTGCATCGATATCTAACATCATTGGCTTTAATCAGAAAATATGGACCAGGAAAAACAAATAGTAAAGATATAGATTTTAGTACAAACATGAAAATCTTCTTAACTTTAAAAACGCACAACTTTTCGAAAAACCAACCAAATTTTTAAATTCATGCATTTTTGTTAATGTTATACAATCCACTTTCAAAATGCATCAAAAGTTTATTAATATTGTCGCATTAAATTTTTGCACTTTCTGTGGCCATTTTTACATATTTCTGAAAACTCTCTCAACTTTGAAAAGCCATAACTTTGTCAAATATCAACCGATTTAAAAAAATGTTGCATTTCTGTGAATGACTTTGATCCTATTTTCCATCGATATTTAACATCATTGGTTTTAATCAGAAAATATGGACCAGGAAAAACAAATAGTAAAGATATAGATTTTAGTACAAAAATGAAAATCTTCATAACTTTAAAAACGCACAACTTTTCGAAAAATCAACCAAATTTTTAAATTTCTTCCTTTTTTGTTAACGAATAAAATCAATTTTCAAAATGCATCAAAAGTTTATTAATATTGTCGTATTTAATTTTTGGACTTCTGTTGCCATTTTTACATATTTCTAAAAACTCTCTCAACTTTGAAATGCCATAACTTTGTCAAATATCAACCGATTTTAAAAAATGTTGCATTTCTGTGAATGACTTTGATCCTATTTTGCATCGATATCTAACATCATTGGCTTTAATCAGAAAATATGGTCCAGGAAAAACAAATAGTAAAGATATAGATTTTAGTACAAAAATTAAAATCTTCATAACTTTAAAAACGCACAACTTTTCGAAAAATCAACCAAATTTTTAAATTTCTTCCTTTTTTGTTAACGGAATAGAATCAATTTTCAAAATGCATCAAAAGTTTATTAATATTGTCGTATTTAATTTTTGGACTTCTGTTGCCATTTTTGCATATTTCTGAAAACTCTCTCAACTTTGAAATGCCATAACTTTGTCAAATATCAACCGATTTTAAAAAATGTTGCATTTCTGTGAATGACTTTAATGCATCAAAAGTTTATTAATTTTGTCATTTTTAATTGTTGGACTTTTTGTGGCCATTTTTGCATATTTTTGAAAACTCTCTCAACTTTGAAATGCCATAACTTTCTCAAATATCAACCGATTTAATAAAATGTATTTCTGTGAATGACTTTGATCCTATTTTCCATCGATATCTAACATCATTGGCTTTAATCAGAAAATATGGACCAGGAAAAACAAATAGTAAAGATATAGATTTTAGTACAACCATGAAAATCTTCTTAACTTTAAAAACGCACAACTTTTCGAAAAATCAACCAAATTTTTAAATTCATGCATTTTTGTTAACGGTATAGAATCAATTTTCAAAATGCATCAAAAGTTTAATGATTTTGTCGTATTTAATTTTTGGACTTTCTGTGGCCATTTTTACATATTTCTGAAAACTCTCTCAACTTTGAAATGGCATAACTTTGTCAAATATCAACCGATTTAAAAAAATGTTGCATTTCTGTGAATAACTTTGATCCTATTTTCCATCGATATCTAACATCATTGGCTTTAATCAGAAAATATGGACCAGGAAAAACAAATCGTATAGATATAGATTTTAGTACAAACATGAAAATCTTCTTAACTTTAAAAACGCACAACTTTTCGAAAAATCAACCAAATTTTTAAATTCATGCATTTTTGTTAACGGTATAGAATCAATTTTCAAAATGCATCAAAAGTTTAATGATTTTGTCGTATTTAATTTTTGGACTTTCTGTGGCCATTTTTACATATTTCTGAAAACTCTCTCAACTTTGAAATGGCATAACTTTGTCAAATATCAACCGATTTTAAAAAATGTTGCATTTCTGTGAATGACTTTGATCCTATTTTGCATCGATATCTAACATCATTGGTTTTAATCAGAAAATATGGACCAGGAAAAACAAATAGTAAAGATATAGATTTTAGTACAAAAATGAAAATCTTCTTAACTTTAAAAACGCACAACTTTTCGAAAAATCAACCGAATTTTTAAATTCATGCATTTTTGTTAACGGTATAGAATCCACTTTCAAAATGCATCAAAAGTTTATTAATTTTGTCATTTTTAATTTTTGGACTTTCTGTGGCCATTTTTACATATTTCTGAAAACTCTCTCAACTTTGAAATGCCATAACTTTGTCAAATATAAACCGATTTAAAAAAATGTTGCATTTCTGTGAATGACTTTGATCCTATTTTGCATCGATATCTAACATCATTGGCTTTAATCAGAAAATATGGACCAGGAAAAACAAATAGTAAAGATATAGATTTTAGTACAAAAATTAAAATCTTTATAACTTTAAAAACGCACAACTTTTCGAAAAACCAACCAAATTTTTAAATTCATGCATTTTTGTTAATGTTATACAATCCACTTTCAAAATGCATCAAAAGTTTATTAATATTGTCGCATTAAATTTTTGCACTTTCTGTGGCCATTTTTACATATTTCTGAAAACTCTCTCAACTTTGAAAAGCCATAACTTTGTCAAATATCAACCGATTTAAAAAAATGTTGCATTTCTGTGAATGACTTTGATCCTATTTTCCATCGATATTTAACATCATTGGTTTTAATCAGAAAATATGGACCAGGAAAAACAAATAGTAAAGATATAGATTTTAGTACAAAAATGAAAATCTTCATAACTTTAAAAACGCACAACTTTTCGAAAAATCAACCAAATTTTTAAATTTCTTCCTTTTTTGTTAACGGAATAAAATCAATTTTCAAAATGCATCAAAAGTTTATTAATATTGTCGTATTTAATTTTTGGACTTCTGTTGCCATTTTTGCATATTTCTGAAAACTCTCTCAACTTTGAAATGCCATAACTTTGTCAAATATCAACCGATTTTAAAAAATGTTGCATTTCTGTGAATGACTTTGATCCTATTTTGCATCGATATCTAACATCATTGGCTTTAATCAGAAAATATGGTCCAGGAAAAACAAATAGTAAAGATATAGATTTTAGTACAAAAATTAAAATCTTTATAACTTTAAAAACGCACAACTTTTCGAAAAATCAACCGAATTTTTAAATTCATGCATTTTTGTTAACGGTATAGAATCCACTTTCAAAATGCATCAAAAGTTTATTAATATTGTCGTATTTAATTTTTGGACTTCTGTTGCCATTTTTGCATATTTCTGAAAACTCTCTCAACTTTGAAATGCCATAACTTTGTCAAATATCAACCGATTTTAAAAAATGTTGCATTTCTGTGAATGACTTTGATCCTATTTTGCATCGATATCTAACATCATTGGCTTTAATCAGAAAATATGGTCCAGGAAAAACAAATAGTAAAGATATAGATTTTAGTACAAAAATTAAAATCTTCATAACTTTAAAAACGCACAACTTTTCGAAAAATCAACCGAATTTTTAAATTCATGCATTTTTGTTAACGGTATAGAATCCACTTTCAAAATGCATCAAAAGTTTATTAATTTTGTCATTTTTAATTGTTGGACTTTTTGTGGCCATTTTTACATATTTCTGAAAACTCTCTCAACTTTGAAAAGCCATAACTTTGTCAAATATCAACCGATTTTAAAAAATGCTGCATTTCTGTGAATGACTTTAATCCTATTTTGCATCGATATCTAACATCATTGGCTTTAATCAGAAAATATGGTCCAGGAAAAACAAATAGTAAAGATATAGATTTTAGTACAAAAATTAAAATCTTCATAACTTTAAAAACGCACAACTTTTCGAAAAATCAACCGAATTTTTAAATTCATGCATTTTTGTTAACGGTATAGAATCCACTTTCAAAATGCTTCAAAAGTTTATTAATTTTGTCATTTTTAATTGTTGGACTTTTTGTGGCCATTTTTACATATTTCTGAAAACTCTCTCAACTTTGAAAAGCCATAACTTTGTCAAATATCAACCGATTTTAAAAATGCTGCATTTCTGTGAATGACTTTAATCCTATTTTGCATCGATATCTAACATCATTGGCTTTAATCAGAAAATATGGACCAGGAAAAAAAATAGTAAAGATATAGATTTTAGTACAAAAATTAAAATCTTCATAACTTTAAAAACGCACAACTTTTCGAAAAATCAACCGAATTTTTAAATTCATGCATTTTTGTTAATGTTATACAATCCACTTTCAATATGCATCAAAAGTTTATTAATATTGTCGCATTTAATTTTTGGACTTTCTGTGGCCATTTTTACATATTTTTGAAAACTCTCTCAACTTTGAAATGCCATAACTTTGTCAAATATCAACCGATTTTAAAAAATGTTGCATTTCTGTGAATGACTTTAATCCTATTTTGCATCGATATCTAACATCATTGGCTTTAATCAGAAAATATGGACCAGGAAAAACAAATAGTAAAGATAAAGATTTTAGTACAAAAATTAACATCTTCATAACTTTAAAAACGCACAACTTTTCGAAAAATCAACCGAATTTTTAAATTCATGCATTTTTGTTAACGGTATAGAATCCACTTTCAAAATGCATCAAAAGTTTATTAATTTTGTCATTTTTAATTGTTGGACTTTTTGTGGCCATTTTTACATATTTCTGAAAACTCTCTCAACTTTGAAAAGCCATAACTTTGTCAAATATCAACCGATTTTAAAAAGTGTTGCATTTCTGTGAATGACTTTAATCCTATTTTGCATCGATATCTAACATCATTGGCTTTAATCAGAAAATATGGACCAGGAAAAACAAATAGTAAAGATATAGATTTTAGTACAAACATGAAAATCTTCTTAACTTTAAAAACGCACAACTTTTCGAAAAATCAACCAAAATTTTTAAATTCATGCATTTTTGTTAACGGTATAGAATCCACTTTCAAAATGCATCAAAAGTTTATTAATTTTGTCATTTTTAATTGTTGGACTTTTTGTGGCCATTTTTACATATTTCTGAAAACTCTCTCAACTTTGAAAAGCCATAACTTTGTCAAATATCAACCGATTTTAAAAAATGTTGCATTTCTGTGAATGACTTTGATCCTATTTTGCATCGATATCTAACAGTATTGGCTTTAATCAGAAAATATGGACCAGGAAAAAAAATAGTAAAGATATAGATTTTAGTACAAACATGAAAATCTTCTTAACTTTAAAAACGCACAACTTTTCGAAAAATCATCCAAAATTTTTAAATTCATGCATTTTTGTTAACGGTATAGAATCAATTTTCAAAATGCATCAAAAGTTTATTAATATTGTCGTATTTAATTTTTGGACTTCTGTTGCCATTTTTGCATATTTCTGAAAACTCTCTCAACTTTGAAATGCCATAACTTTGTCAAATATCAACCGATTTTAAAAAATGTTGCATTTCTGTGAATGACTTTGATCCTATTTTGCATCGATATCTAATATCATTGGCTTTAATCAGAAAATATGGACCAGGAAAAACAAATAGTAAAGATATAGATTTTAGTACAAACATGAAAATCTTCATAACTTTAAAAACGCACAACTTTTCGAAAAATCAACCGAATTTTTAAATTCATGCATTTTTGTTAACGGTATAGAATCCACTTTCAAAATGCATCAAAAGTTTATTAATTTTGTCATTTTTAATTGTTGGACTTTTTGTGGCCATTTTTACATATTTCTGAAAACTCTCTCAACTTTGAAAAGCCATAGCTTTGTCAAATATCAACCGATTTAAAAAAATGTTGCATTTCTGTGAATGACTTTGATCCTATTTTCCATCGATATTTAACATCATTGGCTTTAATCAGAAAATATGGACCAGGAAAAACAAATAGTAAAGATATAGATTTTAGTACAAACATGAAAATCTTCTTAACTTTAAAAACGCACAACTTTTCGAAAAATCAACCAAATTTTTAAATTTCTTCCTTTTTTGTTAACGGAATAAAATCAATTTTCAAAATGCATCAAAAGTTTATTAATATTGTCGCATTTAATTTTTGGACTTTCTGTGGCCATTTTTACATATTTCTGAAAACTCTCTCAACTTTGAAATGTCATAACTTTGTCAAATATAAACCGATTTTAAAAAATGTTGCATTTCTGTGAATTACTTTGATCCTATTTTGCATCGATATCTAACATCATTGGTTTTAATCAGAAAATATGGACCAGGAAAAACAAATAGTAAAGATATAGATATTAGTACAAAAATGAAAATCTTCATAACTTTAAAAACGCACAACTTTTCGAAAAATCAACCAAATTTTTAAATTTCTTCGTTTTTTGTTAACGGAATAGAATCAATTTTCAAAATGCATCAAAAGTTTATTAATATTGTCGTATTTAATTTTTGGACTTCTGTTGCCATTTTTGCATATTTCTGAAAACTCTCTCAACTTTGAAATGCCATAACTTTGTCAAATATCAACCGATTTTAAAAAATGTTGCATTTCTGTGAATGACTTTAATGCATCAAAAGTTTATTAATTTTGTCATTTTTAATTGTTGGACTTTTTGTGGCCATTTTTACATATTTCTGAAAACTCTCTCAACTTTAAAAAGCCATAACTTTGTCAAATATCAACCGATTTTAAAAAATGTTGCATTTCTGTGAATGACTTTAATCCTATTTTGCATCGATATCTAACATCATTGGCTTTAATCAGAAAATATGGACCAGGAAAAAAAATAGTAAAGATATAGATTTTAGTACAAACATGAAAATCTTCTTCACTTTAAAAACGCACAACTTTTCGAAAAATCAACCAAAATTTTTAAATTCATGCATTTTTGTTAACGGTATAGAATCAATTTTCAAAATGCATCAAAAGTTTATTAATATTGTCGTATTTAATTTTTGGACTTCTGTTGCCATTTTTGCATATTTCTGAAAACTCTCTCAACTTTGAAATGCCATAACTTTGTCAAATATCAACCGATTTTAAAAAATGTTGCATTTCTGTCAATGACTTTGATCCTATTTTGCATCGATATCTAATATCATTGGCTTTAATCAGAAAATATGGACCAGGAAAAACAAATAGTAAAGATATAGATTTTGTTACAAACATGAAAATCTTCTTAACTTTAAAAACGCACAACTTTTCGAAAAATCAACCAAAATTTTGAAATTCATGCATTTGTGTTAACGGTATAGAATCCACTTTCAAAATGCATCAAAAGTTTATTAATTTTGTAATTTTTAATTGTTGGACTTTTTGTGGCCATTTTTACATATTTCTGAAAACTCTCTCAACTTTGAAAAGCCATAACTTTGTCAAATATCAACCGATTTTAAAAAATGCTGCATTTCTGTGAATGACTTTAATCCTATTTTGCATCGATATCTAACATCATTGGCTTTAATCAGAAAATATGGACCAGGAAAAACAAATAGTAAAGATATAGATTTTAGTACAAAAATTAAAATCTTCATAACTTTAAAAACGCACAACTTTTCGAAAAATCAACCGAATTTTTAAATTCATGCATTTTTGTTAATGTTATACAATCCACTTTCAAAATGCATCAAAAGTTTATTAATATTGTCGCATTTAATTTTTGGACTTTCTGTGGTCATTTTTACATATTTCTGAAAACTCTCTCAACTTTGAAATGCCATAACTTTGTCAAATATCAACCGATTTTAAAAAATGTTGCATTTCTGTGAATGACTTTGATCCTATTTTGCATCGATATCTAACATCATTGGTTTTAATCAGAAAATATGGACCAGGAAAAACAAATAGTAAAGATATAGATATTAGTACAAAAATGAAAATCTTCATAACTTTAAAAACGCACAAATTTTCGAAAAATCAACCAAATTTTTAAATTTCTTCCTTTTTTGTTAACGGAATAGAATCAATTTTCAAAATGCATCAAAAGTTTATTAATATTGTCGCATTTAATTTTTGGACTTTCTGTGGCCATTTTTACATATTTCTGAAAACTCTCTCAACTTTGAAATGTCATAACTTTGTCAAATATCAACCGATTTTAAAAAATGCTGCATTTCTGTGAATGACTTTGATCCTATTTTCCATCGATATCTAACATCATTGGCTTTAATCAGAAAATATGGACCAGGAAAAACAAATAGTAAAGATATAGATTTTAGTACAAACATGAAAATCTTCTTAACTTTAAAAACGCACAACTTTTCGAAAAACCAACCAAATTTTGAAATTCATGCATTTTTGTTAATGTTATACAATCCACTTTCAATATGCATCAAAAGTTTATTAATATTGTCGCATTTAATTTTTGGACTTTTTGTGGCCATTTTTACATATTTCTGAAAACTCTCTCAACTTTGAAAAGCCATAACTTTGTCAAATATCAACCGATTTTAAAAAATGTTGCATTTCTGTGAATGACTTTAATCCTATTTTGCATCGATATCTAACATCATTGGCTTTAATCAGAAAATATGGACCAGGAAAAAAAATAGTAAAGATATAGATTTTAGTACAAACATGAAAATCTTCTTAACTTTAAAATCGCACAACTTTTCGAAAAATCAACCGAACTTTTAAATTCATGCATTTTTGTTAACGGTATAGAATCCACTTTCAAAATGCATCAAAAGTTTATTAATTTTGTCATTTTTAATTGTTGGACTTTTTGTGGCCATTTTTACATATTTCTGAAAACTCTCTCAACTTTGAAAAGCCATAGCTTTGTCAAATATCAACCGATTTTAAAAAATGCTGCATTTCTGTGAATAACTTTGATCCTATTTTGCATCGATATCTAACATCATTGGCTTTAATCAGAAAATATGGACCAGGAAAAACAAATAGTAAAGATATAGATTTTAGTACAAACATGAAAATCTTCTTAACTTTAAAATCGCACAACTTTTCGAAAAATCAACCAAAATTTTTAAATTCATGCATTTTTGTTAACGGTATAGAATCAATTTTCAAAATGCATCAAAAGTTTATTAATATTGTCGTATTTAATTTTTGGACTTCTGTTGCCATTTTTGCATATTTCTGAAAACTCTCTCAACTTTGAAATGCCATAACTTTGTCAAATATCAACCGATTTTAAAAAATGTTGCATTTCTGTCAATGACTTTGATCCTATTTTGCATCGATATCTAACATCATTGGCTTTAATCAGAAAATATGGACCAGGAAAAACAAATAGTAAAGATATAGATTTTAGTACAAAAATTAAAATCTTCATAACTTTAAAAACGCACAACTTTTCGAAAAATCAACCGAATTTTTAAATTCATGCATTTTTGTTAACGGTATAGAATCCACTTTCAAAATGCATCAAAAGTTTATTAATTTTGTCATTTTTAATTGTTGGACTTTTTGTGGCCATTTTTACATATTTCTGAAAACTCTCTCAACTTTGAAAAGCCATAACTTTGTCAAATATCAACCGATTTTAAAAAATGTTGCATTTCTGTGAATGACTTTAATACTATTTTGCATCGATATCTAACATCATTGGCTTTAATCAGAAAATATGGACCAGGAAAAAAAATAGTAAAGATATAGATTTTAGTACAAACATGAAAATCTTCTTAACTTTAAAAACGCACAACTTTTCGAAAAACCAACCAAATTTTTAAATTCATCCATTTTTGTTAATGTTATACAATCCACTTTCAATATGCATCAAAAGTTTATTAATATTGTCGCATTTAATTTTTGCACTTTCTGTGGCCATTTTTACATATTTCTGAAAACTCTCTCAACTTTGAAATGTCATAACTTTGTCAAATATAAACCGATTTTAAAAAATGTTCCATTTCTGTGAATTACTTTGATCCTATTTTGCATCGATATCTAACATCATTGGTTTTAATCAGAAAATATGGACCAGGAAAAACAAATAGTAAAGATATAGATATTAGTACAAAAATGAAAATCTTCATAACTTTAAAAACGCACAACTTTTCGAAAAATCAACCAAATTTTTAAATTTCTTCCTTTTTTGTTAACGGAATAGAATCAATTTTCAAAATGCATCAAAAGTTTATTAATATTGTCGTATTTAATTTTTGGACTTCTGTTGCCATTTTTGCATATTTCTGAAAACTCTCTCAACTTTGAAATGCCATAACTTTGTCAAATATCAACCGATTTTAAAAAATGTTGCATTTCTGTGAATGACTTTAATGCGTCAAAAGTTTATTAATTTTGTCATTTTTAATTGTTGGACTTTTTGTGGCCATTTTTACATATTTCTGAAAACTCTCTCAACTTTGAAAAGCCATAACTTTGTCAAATATCAACCGATTTTAAAAAATGTTGCATTTCTGTGAATGACTTTAATACTATTTTGCATCGATATCTAACATCATTGGCTTTAATCAGAAAATATGGACCAGGAAAAAAAATAGTAAAGATATAGATTTTAGTACAAACATGAAAATCTTCTTAACTTTAAAAACGCACAACTTTTCGAAAAATCAACCAAAATTTTTAAATTCATGCATTTTTGTTAACGGTATAGAATCAATTTTCAAAATGCATCAAAAGTTTATTAATATTGTCGTATTTAATTTTTGGACTTCTGTTGCCATTTTTGCATATTTCTGAAAACTCTCTCAACTTTGAAATGCCATAACTTTGTCAAATATCAACCGATTTTAAAAAATATTGCATTTCTGTGAATGACTTTAATGCATCAAAAGTTTATTAATTTTGTCATTTTTAATTGTTGGACTTTTTGTGGCCATTTTTTCATATTTCTGAAAACTCTCTCAACTTTGAAATGCCATAACTTTGTCAAATATCAACCGATTTTAAAAAATGTTGCATTTCTGTGAATGACTTTAATCCTATTTTGCATCGATATCTAACATCATTGGCGTTAATCAGAAAATATGGACCAGGAAAAACAAATAGTAAAAATATAGATATTAGTACAAAAATTAAAATCTTTATAACTTTAAAAACGCACAACTTTTCGAAAAATCAACCAAATTTTTAAATTCATGCATTTTTGTTAACGGTATAGAATCAATTTTCAAAATGCATCAAAAGTTTATTAATTTTGTCATTTTTAATTTTTGGACTTTCTGTGGCCATTTTTGCATATTTCTGAAAACTCTCTCAACTTTGAAATGCCATAACTTTGTCAAATATCAACCGATTTTAAAAAATGTTGCATTTCTGTGAATGACTTTAATCCTATTTTGCATCGATATCTAACATCATTGGCGTTAATCAGAAAATATGGACCAGGAAAAACAAATAGTAAAGATATAGATATTAGTACAAAAATTAAAATCTTTATAACTTTAAAAACGCACAACTTTTCGAAAAATCAACCAAAATTTTTAAATTCATGCATTTTTGTTAACGGTATAGAATCAATTTTCAAAATGCATCAAAAGTTTATTAATTTTGTCATTTTTAATTTTTGGACTTTTTGTGGCCATTTTTACATATTTCTGAAAACTCTCTCAACTTTGAAATGCCATAACTTTGTCAAATATCAACCGATTTTAAAAAATGTTGCATTTCTGTGAATGACTTTAATCCTATTTTGCATCGATATCTAACATCATTGGCGTTAATCAGAAAATATGGACCAGGAAAAACAAATAGTAAAGATATAGATATTAGTACAAAAATTAAAATCTTTATAACTTTAAAAACGCACAACTTTTCGAAAAATCAACCAAATTTTTAAATTCATGCATTTTTGTTAACGGTATAGAATCAATTTTCAAAATGCATCAAAAGTTTGAAATGCCATAACTTTGTCAAACATAAACCGATTTTAAAAAATGTTGCATTTCTGTGAATGACTTTGATCCTATTTTGCATCGATATCTAACATCATTTGTTTTAATCAGAAAGTATGGACCAGGAAAAACAAATAGTAAAGATATAGATTTTAGTACAAAAATGAAAATCTTCATAACTTTAACAACGCACAACTTTTCGAAAAATCAAGCGAATTTTTAAATTCATGCATTTTTGTTAACGGTATAGAATCCACTTTCAAAATGCCAATTTCATCAAAATCACTTGACTTTTGGCGAAGTTATGACACGTCAAAAAGAACAAAAAAGTCGAAAAAATCGAGTATTTTGAGTATTTTTATGTTTTAGGCTATGTTTTCTGAGTTCGCAATCGAAAATATTTTTGATAAATGTGGAATTAAACTAGAAGATATGACCCTAATAAAAATGTAAGTTTCACTCAAATCGAACTAGATTTGACAAAGTTACGACGTGTCAAATCTAACAGAAAAATGATAAAATCGAAAAAACTAGATTTTGGGCAGTTCTAATCACATTTTGGCAATATTTCGCAAAATAATCATCGAAAACGCCTCAAATAAAAAGCAAAATGTTAGTTTTGAGTCCAAAATCGAATAGGGTCAAAAAGTCCGATTTCTAAACTTTTCGAATTTATATTATTTTTGTAAGGGGTTAGTATGCAAAAATTGTCAAAAAAGTCGAAAAATTAAAAACGACCTATATTAAACAATTTTTGATGCAGATTCAAAGTATGATCTAAACCATTGACGAAAATGCAAATTTCATCAAAATCGCTTGACTTTTGGCGAAGTTATGGCACGTCAAAAAAAAGCAAAAAGTCGAAAAAATTCAAAATTTTGATTATTTTTATATTTTAGGCTATGTTTTCTGAGTTCGCAATCGAAAATATTTTTGATAAATGTGGAATTAAACTAGAAGATATGACCCTAATCAAAATGTAAGATTCATTCAAATCAAAATATATTTGACAAAGTTACGACGTGTCAAAGCTAACAGAAAAATGATAAAATCGAAAAAACTAGATTTTGGGCAGTTCTAATCACATTTTGGCGATATCTCGCTAAATAATCATCGAAAACGTCTCAAATAAAAAGCAAAATGTTAGTTTTGAGTCCTAAAATCGATTAGGGTCAAAAAGTCCGATTTCTAAACTTTTCGAGTTTGTATTTTTATTGTAAGGTGTTAGTATGCAAAAATGGTCAAAAATGTCGAAAAATTAAAAACGACGTATAATAAACAATTTTTGATGCAGATTAAAAGTATGATCTAAACCATTGACGAAAATGCAAATTTCATCAAAATCGCTTGACTTTTGGCGAAGTTATGGCACGTCAAAAAAAAGCAAAAAGTCGAAAAAATCGAAAATGTTGAGTATTTTTATGTTTTAGTTTTGAGTCCCAAAATCAATTAGGGTCAAAAAATTTATAGATCTATAGTAATTTAATTATTATTATTAAACTTACCGCTCCATACTTCCAAACTAATGGGCGCTACAGATGGCCATATAACACTGGCATTTGGCTCGTATAACGGATTCAGTAATGTTTGCAGGACATCTGGTCGATTCAGGTAGGACCAGAGGCTTGTGGTTCTGGTGTGCACTTGTAGGTCATGGCGCTCCCGTTCCGAGTCGCACAGAAAGGTGCCATATTGCGAGAAGTAACTGTGCTCGAATAGCAATATTAACAGCTGGGTGCTGAACTCAAAGCTGCAGGGGAATTGGGTATACAGCTGAAAGATGCAGTCTAGGAATAGCACAAATGTGGCGCCCGAGTTCTTGTTGCGTAGCTGATGCGGCGTGTAACAAGAATATCGATGACGTGAGGCAAACGGATGTCCTGCCTGGATCCACTCGCGCTCTATTAAAGCTTGTAAACTGGGAACAGGTATTTCATGTTACTAATGATTGCATAGGAGTAAATTAATGATATTTACTAACCCACGTACTGTACGGCAATCGGGATTCAGAATGATTTGCACCAGAGATGTGACAATCAGCGTTGAGTCTAGACCTTTGGCGCCATGCACCAACACAGGACTTCCCTCCTGATCCAGACATTGAGCCACGACACACGAGGCATTCAACGAGTTGAGAACCAGACTCAGCCAGCCACTGCCCTCTAATCTGGAGAGCCACTTATCCGTGGTGCAACCCGTATCATTACAGGCATCAATTAGTTTGGCAAAGCTCTCCAGGATGGAGGCGGGTGAACTGACATTGCCAATGGCACGATTCACCTTCTTCCACTGCGAGTAATGCAGATCCGTTTCCGTATTAGACTTGCCCTTACCCCAGGTATCGACAATGAAGCCCTTTTTACTGCGTCCCAGCACCAGGTTGAGTATGGCCTCATCGGCGCGACATCGCTTGATGCCCTGCACAGACAAAGGCTGTGAGCTACGCATTAGGGTGGCGCCATTCTCGTGCCTGTAGCTCAGCACCGGGAAGCGTCCACCGTCACGGAATGCAGCAGAGAGCACTAGTTGCTCATCGCTAATTGCTTTAGGTACAATCAGTGTGGCGCCATATGTGGCACAGACGCCAAAGTCTTTATTGACGTGGCTGATGCGCCACTCGCAGGCCGAGATGCAGTTCCCACCGCCGTTGCCACTGGTGCCCACATAAGCGGCAGCCGCTTCCAGCGTGAATCCGTTATGAAGTGGATGTGGTATGGATCCCATCCCAGATGTTGATGGCGTGCAAATGGTGATGTTAGCCACATTGGGAGAAGAGGCGCCTCCCATGCTCATGCCGCTAATTAGTTGTGCGAATTCCAGCTCTGGCCTGCAAAACGAAATTAATATCATTTCTAAAAGGGAAATCGGACTTTAGGCTTGCCTGAACATGGTGTACCCATCCTCCAGTATGGAGTACATGGGTCTGTAGAAGAAGGGATACTCCAACTCGATGTTCTGTAGGGCACTGAGCGCCTCCAGCGAGGCCGACACATTGAAAAAGTCTTTGGCATATTTAATCTCCAGGGATATGATGCGTAGATCCTTGCATTTGAGCGTTATAATGCCCCCCACGACAATATTCTGACCCATGCTGGGCTTCTTCTCCACGCTGTCGATGTTCTTGTGCAGCAGCTGCAGGTTTCAAAGTGAAAACACATAATTCAATTATTAAAGTTAATTGACTTATGTACATATGTATGTATGTATGTATATACCCATAGTTCCTGACTGTTCTCCTGCCGTGCGCTGAGCAGCAAATGGTGCCCTGTTATGCACAGGGTGCCCTCAACTGTTGCATTCGTTGAGTTTGTATGCAGGAACACCCCATCCAATTTGGGTGTCTTTATCAGATCAGCGAACTCCATGTCCTACCCTCCCGTCGCTGTGTCCTTGCTGTCCTGCCAACTCGCACTCTCTCTCCCTCTCTCTCTCAGTTTCTCTGTCACACTCTAAGTCCTTTTTACTGACCAGCGCACACAATTTGCGGTTGACCACCCACCGTGTGCTGATTTTGTTCACGCTAATTAACTTTTTGCATTTTGCCTGTGGCGCTGTCGCTGCTGCTATCGTTGTTGCCGCTGTTGCTGCTGCTGTTGTTGTTTTTGTCGTTGCCACTTGATTGCTTCCTCTTCTGCCGCCTTACCCGCCTTTTCATGTGTTGGACAAAGAGGGCGCAATCAACAGCAGTGTGGGCGTCTCTCACAATATATAATCACTATGCTTCCTTCACGTGATTACTGCACATATGCTAACACATGCCACACATACTAGCGACACTTTGCAACTCGCTCTACATTTATTTACTATTTAAAAAGCATTATTTGCGAATAATTTGCCAGCGATAACGGAGTGTTGCCATTCGCGACGAAACGCAGACAGCAAACATCACAGAGCAAAAGCTCACGAAGCCAGCTTTTATGCGTTCGCAACGGCGTCAAAATGAAAGCTGTCCCATGCAAACAGATGAAATGCGCGCGCAAATTCAACTGATACGTTTAAAACTATCGCGATTCAAAAATGACAAGAAAGTGTAGTATACATAATTCTATATTTATTTATACGGTAAAAGTTGGTTTCAAAAGATTTGTTTACAAAAAATAGGGAAGTTTGTTTTGTTTTGTCTGTTCCATGGCACTGAAACCAACGACAACTCTTGTGTCACGTCTGTATTTGTCATTCAGGCTTAAAAGCTAGGGTATCAATTTCATTAATATTTGTATCCTTGGGATTTGTGATCGTGTGAATGAAGTCCAATTTGTCAACCAATCGAAAATATATAGATGTATATATTTGTGTATAAATATATGATGGGCTTATCAAATTCTTACGGGGAAAAATTGCTTCTCAGTTATAATTGTCACAATACAAATATATTTTTATATAAATATTAATACTTAACAACTTTTAACACACAATAAATGTATTGCAAATATATACGCATCAATCAATCAACCAATCAACTAGCCACATACTTAATACATGTATACAATAATTTATGCACTTATATTTTGCATAAAGATATCACAACAGGATGCCAAAAAATTGCCTAAAGCACAAGAATGAGTGAGGTACGAAATGTTTAATAAAAATAAATTGTTATAACAAAATTATAATAAAACAAAATGATGATATCATTGGCGATACGCTTTATTTTTTATTTATTTATTTTTAGCTAAAAAAATATGCTTTTCGATTCTTTGTACCAACAACTTAAGAAATACGTATACATTTAATAAATCTATGCTAAAATTAGGCACTTAAAAAAGAAAATTATAAATGAACTGAACTGCATAATTAATTGGAAAATATTAAGTATGTATGTATGTACATTATGAAAGTAGTAGTAGTATTAGAACAAAGAAAATGCACAAACAAACTGGAATGCATAAACAAAACCCAAAATGTATTTCAAGAGGAAGACATTAGGCAAATATGAAGTGAAATTGAAAATAAAAAACGAAACAGAATATGGCAAAAATGACACAAAAAAAATAATAATAATAATAATTGATGTATGCAATGTATGTATTGTTAATGTATGGATGTATCATTAATCATAATTAATATTATTTAATATTGGAAGAGCTTTGGAAACAAATCGGTGGAAGTAAGTTAATAAGCTAACAAACATAATTTTGCGCTTTCATTTTTTTTTTTTTTTTTTAATTTAACATGAGAAATTAAATGCATTCAATAAATATGTATGTAAGTATGTATGTTATGCTATGTAAAATGGAAGTAAATTTGTTCTTAACAAAACGAAAACATTTTCTTTTTTAAATTTGTTTTTTTTTTTTTGTTTGCCAGAGCTTTAAATACATCTATGTAAGTATGTGTGTGTGTATAACAGTAGCTGTATGACAGTTATATATAAAACTATATAGATCTATATGCGCTTATGTATGTATTTATGTATATGTAAAATGTACATATGTATATGTAAGTATGTAGATTTTGTATAATAATAATAATAATTATAATATATAATAGTATAGCGTTCCCAATTTTGTTAGAATTATATGCTTCTCAATTATGTATGTATGTGTGTGTATGTATGTGTTAGCTTATATAACTAGCTAAACATTTAGATAGTTGCAATTTGTCTACGCCTAGCATAACTGGTATATGTAGTATATAGTATATACTTCTTAGACTTACAACTATATTTTCTCTTTCTCTATTTTTTTTTTTTTGTTTGTTATTGCTATATACAACATATTTTTATCATTTCACTACTAATCGTATGTGGATATATACTAATAGAAAGTATTTTTAAAAAACTTTGCAATTTTGGAGTTTTTTTCTCGGCTTAATTAGTTATCAGTTGTTTCAGCTTATTTTTGTTTTGTGTTGTAAATTATAAAATAGAAAACTTGTGTGTATGTATGTTGTATGAATACAAAAAAATAATAAATAGGCTTATATATGTATGTACTGTATATAAGTATATGTTATACATAGATTTCGCATCTGTTCTATTCTGTTACCCCGTCGTGTATAGTAAATATGTAAATGTGTATAAAAATTGTTAATTAAAAAACTCTTAGATATCTACACACATTCTCAACAAATGCATTTAAATGAAATTATTGTTAATAAAAATCTAGCACAAGCTTAGACATGTATGTCTGTTCTGAGGGGAAAGTGAGATGTAGGAGAGTGTTGGGGGGGGCAGTAGTTGTTAAGCAGTTAATGTTGTTTGTATGTTAAAAATTATTATTTTTAATTTACTTTTTATGCGCATTCACCGCGTCAGGATGATCGCTCTGGGTATGGCGAATACGCATAGTCTTGACCGCTAATAAATCGGCTGCGCAGACTTTGGCAGGCCAACGGCGGCAACTGTTGCTGCTGCTGCTGCCACAGCCACCGAGGAGGAGGCGTTTGCTGCTGTGGGTGGGGCTGCTGCCACAACACTCGATGCGGTCGATGATGGGCTGGACGATGATGCATTGCCGCAGTTGTTGTTGTTGTTGTTATTGTTAATATGCCGCTGGCTACGCAATTGTTGCTGATACTGTTGTTGTTGTTGCTGCTGATGATGATGATGGTGCTGTTGTTGTTGTTGTTGTTGTTGCTGCTGCTGTTGCAATCGTTGCTGTTGATGCTGCAGATTGTGCATATAGTAGGCGTTCACATTGATGTTGCTGTTGCTGCTGTTGGTGGTTGCGGGCAGAGCGCGCACATGTTGCATCTGGGGCAGCACTGGCTGCAGCTGTTGTTGTTGTTGCTGCTGCTGGTGATGATGTTGCAAGTTCAGCTGGCCAGCGGCACGCATCATATGCCAATAGTTGTCATCGCCTATCGGTGCCTGCCGACTGCCATACTTCAGCTGACGCGTTATCCCCTGCTTATAGTCCCGATGATCCCTATCGATGGCATATGCCTTCTCTCGCAGCTTCTCGATGGTTTTCTTAAACTCAATAAACGCTTGTGGCGATTGCTGTTGCAACGCACTCGCTAGGGGCACCAATGGATTATGTTGCTGCTGCTGCTGTTGATGGGGGACGGGCAGATGTTGATGATAGGCAAATGGATCCAATAAGGCATCCAACAGATTCATATTGGACATAATCAGCGTGTGTATACGCTGTAGATCCAGGGCAGGATCCAGAGCTGTCACCAAATCCATTTGAAAGTAGTCCATCTCCTTGGCGGAGACATTCTTGCAGCCGGGCGCATTCTCATCGGAACGGCCACAGCAACTGTAGTAGCCACTGATGAAAGCTGAGGGATGAAAGTATTGCATGCGGATGGAATTCATAAGGCAGATCTTGTGTAGGAGGTCGAACCATTCGCGCTCCTCAACGCAATTCGTCGTTTGTACAATAAGCTGGCGATCTTTGTGCACAATCTGTAAATGGATGAAGGCAAAAACAAATAAAAATTGTTAATTACGATTATTGTACAAATTTCAGTTCTTTTCACTTTCGCATCATTTGCTTGCAAAATACTACTCTACGACAAGACAAATAACAAATTGCGATCGCGTATAGTGAAATCGCCGTTTCACACGCGCTACAACAACAACAATAATAATAATAATAATAAGAAAAGTCCCACGCGAGAGGGGCTCCAACTCCCATTACAACGCAACCAAATTCTTTAGTTGAGCGACGCGCGCGCGTTTTGAAATTTCCCTTTTTGTCGCCGTAGGAAAACGAAAATGAAGAAGAACACACACACAGAAATAACAATGGTGCGACTGCGGTAGCATTGCCAACTCATTTTCATAATAATGTTAATTATTTTTAATTGCAGCAAGTTTGCCATTTGCATAGACGCAGCAAGTATCAACCAACGAGAGTCTAGATGATATATAGCGTATATATAATACAAATCATAAGTGAAAGCTGCTGCCCTTTTGTAATTAAAACTAATTTTCTATTCACTTTCTTCCATTTGAGAGCTTAGCAAATAAAGCGCGTTGCCAATTCGTTGCAGTGCATTTATCGATATCTCTGCGACGATAACGATGCTGCCTCCCACTCAGAAAACTATCGCATGCACACACACACACACACACACACACTTATTAATTCAACTCTTTTGCATGCAGATGGAACTGAGAGACGACAACTGGAATTGAGAGCCGTGCTGTGTGAGTGTGTGTTTGTGTGTGGGCAGCCTGCGCCTAATTTATTTATATTAATGCATTTGTAAACTTGTGTATTTCCGGTATTATGCATTGCCTTTTGAATTGTGATGGCAGTTGTCGTACGCCTAATTTCACCAAACGCAACTGGGTTTATTCGTACTCGTTGTTACTTGAAGCTAAACACAATTATGAGTAGAAGAAAATCAAGTTAAATCTAAGTATTTGTATTCCCACTGCTGTTGGAATCAGCGAGGCGTATATTGGAATGCTGTGTTGTGTTCCACATCAAGTGATTGTAGATTGAAATTCAAAGATTTATAGCTACATACATACATATATTGATAGATTGATTGTAACTTACCTTGAAGCAGTTTTGCATCTTGAAGCTTTTGTCTTTCAGTTGCTCGACGCTTCCGATCTCCTCGAGCGGTATATCACAGATGGGTTGCTTGCCCTTAGACTTGGCATAGCTTAGCGAGTGCGTTGTCAGGCGAAAGTAACGTTGCTTAAACTGTCGTCCAAAGCGTTTGCGGCATGTCGGATATTTGGTCATCATGCTGTGCACAGGCCAGATATAGAGAGAGAGCGTGTGAGTTGTGTGGGGAGAGACACAGATACAGCGAGCGACAGACAGATAGAGAGAGAAAGAGAGGCAGATTGATACACGGCAGACACAGCGCGCGACACAAAAATACACACAATCACATAGGCAAAGAAGAAAGAAAGAGAACAGAAAAAAATAACAAATAAGCAAATGTTATGTATTTGTATAATGCTTAAAATTAATATTATTTAAGTTTCAATTAATCATAATTTCAAAAGGTACCAAATGTGGATTAAAAACAAGTAGCTAATATTACTCTAAAAGTACTCAGTATCAAAATGAAAAGCATAAAAAGATTTCTCTTACCCGCTAGACGTTAGTATTAATTTGATATGTATGTGCGAATTGTTTAAATGTGTGCGTGCGTGCGTACGTGTGTGTGTTGTGGTTGTGGGTGTGTGTTTATTTGATGGGAAATTGTTGGGCGTGATGCGATGAGATTGAGATGGGTTGTAATTTTGATTTATTTGTTCATAATTATTATTTTTATTATGTTTTTATTATTATCGTTTGTTTTTTTTTAAGCAGCACGCGCGTAAAAGAAGAGAAAGATAAAGAAAGTTTTGGTATTAGAATAAAACAAAGCGTAATTAACAACTAAATGTAGCGTATACAAAACTTTATCGGGATACATAAGGTATACAGATACGGTATATAGACGGTAGAATTGGAACACTCGAATAGTTGCTGATAGTTAAACCCAAATTTTCAATTCACTTGTAAATATATATGTATATAGAGACAGGAAGTACCCACAACTACAGGCGTTAGTTTAGTTTCCAATCGGGAATGTGAATTTCCAGTTCTACCAATTGGAAATGTAAGAACTATAACTATCTTAATAATACTTGAACTAAAGTGGTCTGCAACTTACCCCTCTTTAAGTAATACTGGTTCTAGTGGCAACTGCGGCAATGCTTGCAACTGACTGCTGGGCGTCTCACAGGCATTTGGTGTGGAGATAACTTCGAGGAAGTGCTTCACCGCATCCATATGCTTCTCCGTGCAGAACTTCTTGTACAGTTCACCAGTGTACTCCTCCTTGCAGGGCTGCTGGGAGGATCGTGAACTGACTAAGTTGCCCAACGATTGTATCGTCTTTGAGATTAAGGTCAGCGTTCGGTTTGTTTGGGCATCCTTCAAGAGTAGATAATAAATACAGTCAGTTAACAAAATTACAATCCGAAAAAGAGTATCTTAAATTCGTTACTTACCAGTCGCTCCGTAGTCAGATCGAAGAGCTTTGGACCCAGTATGGCGGGCGCAAAGAATCGCAGAAATATGAAACCGGAAACTACCGAGTACCGTACCTCGCGATTACGCGGAAAGTGTTTGCCCGCGCACTCGCGCAAATCATGAAAGATCTGACAGAGGACCTTGGGACAACGTTCTGCACTCTTCGTGATTGCCTCGAACACACGCTCCACATAATCTTTGAGATTGTGCAGATTGGTATCGACAGCCGAACGATCCTTAACTTTGCTGGGATCGATTTCGCAGGGCTTCTTCTCGGCAACGATCTGCGAGAGGACCGGACGTAGCGTCTGGTGCAGATAGTGTAAGCCCGATAACCGCATAGCCTCATCCATCATCTTGGAGACGAGTGTGTTGCCACGGAATATGGTCGTTGGATCAGTCAAATTGGAAATCTCATGATCGGCAAGAGCCTTAATGATCGGCGCAATCCTTTCCGTATGCGTAAATATACGGACAAGGGGCTGGGCCACCTCCGTCTTCCCCGACACCAATTCGCCCAGAATGTAGACAGGAGAGAGCGTGATGGGGCGTTGATCCACCGACTCCAGCACCAGATTCAGTAAATCATCGTATGTGGCCAGCGGGAATACATGATCGGCGGTATAATTCAGATTCAGACGCAACGAACCAATTGTCGAGTCAACACTGAGTCGCGTCCCCGGTGGCGTTGCGCAGGATCGGGGCGTGGCATTCAGAGAGCGACAACTGGGCGATGTGGTGCGAGGTTGCAGATAGTACCAGGCAGCTGCCTGCACCGCCTGCTGTTGCTGTTTGTTTAGCATAGGTAGCCGAACTTCGCCAAGGAACACCTTGTCTGCCATGGCGCCATGCGCAACATGCCACAGCGTCACAACAATCTCACAGAGATCAGCACCGCCCAACGGATAAATCGCATACGCTTTATTCGCTGATGATTCGAGGGAAGCGGCAGATTTGTTGCTATTCGTGGTGCCAGTATTCCCGGCATCCGCATCGATGGACAAATCAAAGTACATGACCTCATCGAATTCAGGATCGACGGTCTTCTTGCGTTGCTTTGTGCGTTTCGTCACAGTCTGCTTATTGCTATAGTACGCCGTGCAGACCACAAACGGATCACATGTTCCCTGTTTCTTGGCCAGATCCGCACAGGCTGGCACCCGTATTGCAACCCGGACATTGCGGCCATGCATATTCTTCCAGTTGGCCAGTTGATCATTCGAGGATGTCGCCAGTTGCTGTTGGATCTGTTGCTGCTGTTGCTGATGATGATGCACATGACCGAAGAGACCCGCCGCTCGCGTCTTCAGCGTCATACCGGCGGTATTCACACTTGCCGCACCTCCTGCACCGATTCGCTGAATGTTGCTCAGTTCGTTGTTCTCTTTGTAGTCATTGTGATGGGCTCGCTGATGATGGGGCATAGTGTGCTGCACCAGCTCTATGCTTTCCGTCAGCGGTTGTGGCACCTCCTCGAAAGCAACCTCAATTTGTACCATGCCCTGCACCTCAGAATCTGAGTCGACAGGTCGCAACGAAAACCAATGGTCCTTGTGATTGTATTTGTGCAGCTCCTCCCGTTTGATTGCAATCTTGCCGATGGGCTTATCCTGTTTCATGTCACGATCCCACACATATACGGTTAGGTAGCGAAAGCGACGGGGAATTTTGAACTGATACTCTTCGCCAAAGAATGGCGAGAGCGTTCGTTCGCTGATCGGTGTGCGGCATATCTCCTCCTGATCCAAGGCAATGGTGCAATAAACATCTCTTGTGCCCTGTGTGCTGCAACTTGTGTTCGCTGCGTTCCGACTGCTCAGATTTTTGGCTTCACCTGCAACGAAGAGTTCAGTTCGAAAGGAACTTTAATAGAAATCCAAAAATAAGTGAAGTTGGCTGCAATCACATTGTATGCAGTTGTACTTATTTATCGATTAATAAATCGATTGACCTTGGCACCTGCTACGCAGTATCGTAAGCTGAGACATGCACACTTCAAATCAAATTGTGAAAAGTTTTCACGAATTATGATGAAATACAGATATTGAATATTTTGCGTATTTTAAAGATACAAATGTCGGCGCACTTTGATTACGGCAAAGGGCATGCCGACAACAACGTGACTTCCTGTTAACATGTGTGTGGTTGTGTGTCGATAAATTGCATTCTCGATGCTCGGCCACCTGGCCACACTAACAGCAAAACAACAACAACAACAACTATACTACAACAGCAAATTGCGGTTGGCGCTTGAGTAGACGGCCTGTCCCTGTCGCGAGTGTTGAAAGTTAAAAATAATAATAACAGTGCAGCCCTTGTTGTTGTTGCCTTGATAAGCCAAGTTAATCAGCCAATGACCAACGGGAGAGGGGGGGGGGAGAGAGAGAGAGAGACGGAGCAAAGTTTGCTCAATGAAAAAATATTAGCAGCAAAGGCTACGGCAACGGCAGCACCAACCAAGCAGTAGAGCGGAAATATAATGCGTATTCGTTAATGTTTATGTATGCAAGTGTGTGCGTGTGTGTTTATACGTGTGTACATATGTACATATTTCTGTAAGTGTGCGTGCTAGGCGTCATGTAGGCATGCAAAAGCAATGCGCAAAAATTGTGTTGTGAGCCTCTTCTTATGGTATTTTTTCTATTTTTTTTTTTTTTGTGCTATTATTCAACACAGAAATAAATTTGAGAAGGTGGCTTCGGCTCTTTGGCCTTACTATTGACACAGCTGTTTGTGCATGAGAGTGTGTGTATGTGTGTTGTTATTGGGTTATATTTGCCTGCTGTTAGTATGAAAACAACGGTGCTTTTACGCTTCACTGTGCTCACTTTGTCGTAAGACGACAGACCAACAACAACAACAACAAAGTAAAAGAGGAAAAGAAAAACATCAACATCACACACACACACACACACACACACCAACAACTACGATTGATAACGAAAGACGATGTCGTCGTCTCAGCTGCTGCTCATGATTTTGTTGCTGTATTAATGTCGTGGCATTCCGCGTTTCTTTTTATGAATGGAGGCAGCGGCGAAAAGGCAAAAAGCAAACGACCAAAAACAGAGACACAATTTATGTGTGTGTAATAATGTGTATTTGTATATGCAAAAGCAGCAGCACGAAGCCACAACAATATGAAATAAAATGAAACGAAATAAAATAATACAAATCAAATGACAAAAATCAAAAATGCTTTTACTCTCTTTTGCTACTATTATACTCTATTCATGTTGCTACCTCTCCCTCTTGCCCACTTGGTCAGCAGCCATCTCTTTCAGGCATGCTCTCTTGACCGGGTATTACGCGGCGAAACGACAGTCAATTTCATTCATTCATTCATTCATGAATTGGCGTCGCCGCAGCAGCAGCTCTGCCTCTGCCTTTGTTGCTTACGTCGCGTCGTTTTCACATTTTTCGCCCCTTGCTTTACTGTTGTTCTTGTTGTTGGAAGGGAATTCCAAGACAGACTCGTCGTCAGTCACCAACAAAAAAAAAGCACCAAACCGAAAAAATTCACAACTTGCCGAAATTTTTATGATTGCTGCTAATATGTTATTGTTGTTGAGTTGTGACGTTGCTTTATTTATACTTAATTAATTTATGCGTGCTTTTATTTATTTGTTTTTGGATTTCCTTTGGTGGGTCTACAGCTCTGTTATCTATCACACCAAAGAGAAGACAACTCATCGTTAAATTCCAAATTCCATTTAAATTAGCTGCGGCATTTGCTAAATTTAGCCACAATGTTATAATCATTTTAATGCCGAAATAATAATGACAGTAATTGGGAAATTGGCTTATATGGTTTCCTTTAGCTTCTGGCGTAGAGACAGCCCAGATAACAAATTTCTACGGAATCGTCATGAAATAATATGAATAGCTGGACTTTGTCAATATCTCATGCGATTAAACGACGTCCTTCAATCAGTCCATTATATCATTTTGCATATGGGATGCGAAGCACGCACAGATCCAAGGCAGATGAATTGAATGAAAAAAAGGGAATCTTTTTATTTCTGAGTGTTGTATGTATGAAGTCAAGCGGAAGTTAAGTCATTGCATTCTGCATTCTAAAGATACTATGCCATATATCCGGAGCATGTGTTTAATCAAAAGATTTCTTTTGTTTAACAGCCACTGCAAGTGAATAACAGGGAGGAAAAGAGCTCTTTTTGTTTTTGAGATTTCAATTATCGAATTCCACCAATTACAGATTCCTTGCTTACATCAAGAAAAGATTGTTGTAAGGTTAAAATTTCAATCAGGTTCATCAGATTAGGTGGTCGATCGATATTGCTTTCAAGGTATAACGAGACGTTGATTGGAGTCATGGAAGATCTAATAATAGACGATGCTCCCTTACATGTATATATGTGCATATAAATACAACATGTGGCAACTTCTAAAGCCAGACCGCAGCAGAACATCACTCTTCCGCCCACAGACAGACACACCACAACAAATCCCTAAAAAAAAAAAATACAAAAACAACTTTTTGACATTTGCCCATGGAGTGTGCCCATCAATGTCATTCATGCGCACAGAAAATTACGACACGATGCCGTCAGTCCGTGCACCAAGTCTGTTTATATTGAGATATTAGTTTATACATAGAACAGATACGGCGTGTGTTTCAACAAACTCATTAAATGCTTTCAATTTCCACAGCAAAGCAAAAAATTTAATCGAATTTTAATACTTTGTAAGTCATTTCAGGGTTTGAGGTTTACGAAATGAATATCGACCGTAGGGTCGGGTGTAGGTTCATTGTTCATATCTTGCTGCGGTCACTTTACCAATGCCTCAAACCGCCAGGGTTTCGACCTAACAAGGGAAACAACGCCATGATAAAATTATTATTAACACATACAAATAAGACAGTAGAGTAGCAAAGAGTCCTGGCTTCTGCCTCTCTGAGGTAGGATTTTCAAACCCAGTAGATTTCATTTGAATAGGCGGTCGGTCTGTTTGTCTCGGTCTTGCGCTTTTTCTGCCGAGTTAAAAGTGTTTTCCCCCATTTTACTTTGCTTTTCGCAATATGCAAATTGATTCAGTGCAGCATGAAACGTGCGAGAATTAATGAGGCGATTACTTCAAGAGCAGCCACTCTCCGTGTAAAAAAAGTGAAACAGCAAGAAATAAAGAGAGGAAACTCGAGGAACAAAAAAAAATTTCAAGAAAAATTTGTTCTGGAGTATTCGAAGGAGGCAATATTGCTGTTGGTGCTGCTGGGTAATAAATTCTAAAAGCGAGCAAAACTTTTATGCAAAAGAAAACGGAAATAGAGATAAATTCTCTTGCATACTGAGTATGCATGCTATACATATATCTGTAGATGTAGCTGTATCTGTATCTGTATATGGATATATGCTATACTATATGTGGGATACATATGAATGTAGTATTTTTTTTTCTGTTACGCGCTGCCTCGTCAGCGGATGAGAGATTTACAGACAGACGCCGCTGCTGTTGCCTGTTGGTGATGATGATGATGTTGTCTGGGTCTCTGGCCGTTTGTCTAAACGTCAGCTTCCTGTCGTACAAGAAAAAGAATAAGAGGCAGAAGCAGAAGTCAAAAGATTACTTGCACTTTATGCAGATTTCAAGCAAAGGTGTTGTCTGTCTGTATGCCAACCTCCTCACTTGCAACCCTATTGGGTACTATGCTGCCTCCACCTTCACCTGTCGCTGATTAAATCTCCTGTCAAGTGTTATTGCACTTAACATTTGGCCTGATCTATGACCGCCCTGCGAACAACTTCCTTTTCCCGTTTATAACTTCCTTTCGACTGCAAAAAGGGTTGCGGTGGATGTGGCAAGTGCCACATTGCTCATAATTGGGCTGAAAGGAAGTAACTGGTTAGTTAGCAGAGCAACGTGAATCCAGTTTTTCCTTTGGATGCATTTTCATTTGAGAGCGCATTAAAAGAAATGTGCCTCATTTCATAGTATCATTTATTTGGTGGTGGAGAAGAGAAACCCGACCCGGTTTTGGCTGTATCTCTGTTTTGCCTGTTCTGCTTCTCTCCCTCTCTATATATTCTCAACTGTTGCTGGCTGTCTTTCTCTCTCTTTCTCTGGTGGCTCGTACGTGCTGTTCGATTTCCGGTCTGATTACGTTTCTCATCCACATGTGATCATCTCTCTGTCTCTCGCATTTTTTCTACAACTCTCTCCCTCTCCGATGTCTGTTGTTGTTTGGCTTCGGCATCGCGTGTTTATAGCTTTTCATCAGCGTCATCATTCGATCAATGGATGGGATCGGATCGCATCGCATCGATCGTATATTCGTTTGATCGTCGTTTATTATGCACTTGGGCTTTTGCTTATGGTTATTGCACCGGACTGGGCATGGCAATGGCATATCAGCATTCTAGCCATGTCATGCTGTATGGCAGTAGTGCAGAGTATCAATATGTATATGATATCTATAAATTAATATATGGAGTATCTTTTGCTTCATTCTTCCTTATTTCTTTCTTGCTTTCTTGTTTGGGGTTATCAATATCAAGTGTGAAATCGGGGAGATGGAATATAATCAATATGGCAATGGCAATGAGTAATCAGTAAGGCAACTTTTGTGCCGTGTCATTGCTGGTTGTTTGCCACAAGTTTAACCGATGTTAGCTGCGGTTACGGTTGCTGCCTCAGTTTTACTATCTTTTTATTCGTACTTTTGTTATTATTATTCACTGCGTTTGCAGTTTATCTGTTGCTTTTGCAATCAACTTCGTTGAGACCCCCCATCGGTTGCAACTTCCAACTAATTATAAACGTATTATTATGACAGGTCTCAGGTCTGAGGTCTCATGTGGCATGCCAAGCAGTGCGCGTTGCTCATTTTTGGCGCCATTAACCTTCAATTAGCCATGGCTGGCAATCAGTCAAGTCACTGACTTGACTTTGTCACCAACTTGAAGACAGTCGACGTACGACAAACGAATACACACGACTCGCATCTAAAAAAAAAGCGATTCGATACTCACGAGGTCTCCTCTGGATGTGACCAAAAATAGATGCTTGTTAACTATGACAAACCTCTAAATGAACAACAACAGTAAAAAAAATCAAAAACAAAAAGTAAACCGTTTGTATAATGAAAATAATAATAAATAAACTTTTGTAAAAAAGCACCCACACAACAAAAAAAATTGAAACAACTACAACAATTGCGGAGCGTGGGCTTCAAGTTTCTCATGGGGGTTCGGGGCTCTATACTCCTACTCTAGTAATAGGGGCGGTTGGTTCTCAGTCAACCTAAACAATTTCACAAATATTTATACCAAAATATTCGTAACTTGTAGAAAGTTGTGCGAAGCTTACTCATCGTAGGCCCCATTAAATGTATAATGGGAACGGTTGCTACCCGAACTAATTCAACTCCAAAGATGTGTCCCTGGGGCTTACCTTAAGTTGGGCGAGGGTTACCCCAACTCCAAACGGAACGCGACACATGAGAAACAAGCGAAGCGAACAGCAATAATTGCATTAAATAATTATTTATGTACCCTAAAAAGAAGAAGAAGCACTCAGACATTGCGAGTTGTAATAAAGAAACAACTCAGTTTTAATTACAAATTACACGAGTCAACTTCAGTATACGTTGGGATCGCCATAAAAAAAATGAGAAGTGTATGCCCCAAAGAAGCGCCACGCAGCTCAGCGTGAAGTTCAAGTTGACCGCCAGAAAAGGGTGATCAGAGAAGTGTTGTTGCTGTTGTAGGTTGTAGGTTGACCCCAAGCAAAGTCAACATACATCAAAGCTACGCGAGAAGAGGTCAAGCGTTAAGTCATATACATAAAATAAAATGGAAAAACTAGATATGAAAATGTGACTGCATAACTAGAGGGCAACTGGGAAAACTCTTGCCACAAATGTTAATCATCGAAGTAGTTGCAACAACCTCAACTCTCCTCTTTCTCTGAATTTGCTGATGATGACGAGATGTGTCAAACACCGTCGTCGTCGTTGCCGTCGTCGTCATCATCAAGAGTCGCCATGTCGATGACGTTGTCAACTTTTTGATGTTAATCAACAGCAAAAGTAAAACAACATTGCCACAAATGTCCATCGCAAGGCTGGCATCTTATGAGGAGGCCAAGCTCTGTTAAAGGCGACCTGAATAAAAAGCATTTTAGAAACGCAAACTCGCTAATTACATAAAATTGTTGTTCTTTGGAAGCACAAGTACAACCAGAAAACAAAAAACATAACACAACACAACAGATGCCATTTAAACTAGAATGATCGGATCAAAAACTGATCAGAGTTCCAACAACTTAAAGCTCTCATAACAAAAAGCTACCACTCAACTTAATATAGAGTTGTCTTCGAACTATCCTTGCATTCTAAGGGTTGCCATAGTGTGAAAAAGAGCATTCAAACTTCGACCTAAGAAATGTTGCTTAAGTTTTTTTTTATTGTTTCTAATGAAGAGATGCCATTTTAATTGTTGTAAGCAGCAGCAACCGCAAAAAGTATTAGAAAAATGATTTAAAAGCAAAAGAAACCGACAAAACAGCTTAACACGAACAAGTCTGTGGCTGAGACAGACAGACAGGCAGACTAATTGTCAACAGAGCAACACAACAAAAGCCAACTGAAGATCAGCAGAGAGATGATCAGTGTACACAAAAAAGAAAAAGAGACTAGAACAGTCCTCAAAGTGGCCAAGAAGCGGCAACAGGCAATAGTTGTCTGTCGTTTGGCCCCAAAGACACTACACTACACAACACAACACAACATAAGAGGCACGAACAACAACAACAACAAAGGCAACAACAACGGCAACCGGCTTTTAATTAATTGCCTTTTTTAGGCAAAACTATTTCTTGTTGTACACAAACATACACATATAAAACTATAGCAATGCGTGCTTATTTATGTTAAAAGTAAATACAACAACAACTAACTACAACATTAAGTTAAGAACAGCAACTGTCAGCTACTACTTGTCAGTGTTTTCAAGTTCAACAGAATCCCCCAAGTGCGTGTGTGTGGCCCATGTTAACCTACACACTGACCCCCCTCTACATTACCCTATCTTCCTCACGCTCTCCCTCTCCTACTCTCTGCATCACTATCTATCTGCAACTGCAATCGTCAGCTTGATGTTCGTCTCGCCATATGAATTGTCATCGATATTTCAGCATAACTGTGTTCTTGTCTTTGTCATACTTATGCGACGAACCTAGAGCATCAGGGCAACTCTAGCTCTGCTTGCGCTAAGCTCATGACTCATTTATGAGTCATCATTATGGTTGAAAGAGAGAGAGATATCGAGATAGAGAAAGATATGTATGCAAAGCTGTTCAGATGCAGCTGCTGCTGCCGTTTGCAAGGCATTATTGCTGAAATGTGGCAACAATGGGCGTGTCCGTAGACAACGACGCTCTTATTGAAAATGAAATTTAGGTTATGCGCTAAACATTTTAATTAAGTGGAAAAGTATTACGCCAATTTCGGTCACTTGAATGTGTTTGTTGGCGGTGTAGAAATCGCAACAGAAAACAAAATGGAAAGCTACAACAACAACATTGACGACGACAACAACAACAACAAAAGCGAAACTTTGTGTAATTGAAACTGAGCACGAAGTGGAAGTATTATTATTAAGCATGCAAAGCATAATGAAGTGGAAATATGAAACTTGAGAGAAAAATATGCACAGAGAGACGGACAGACAGAAAGACGGGCGAAGAATGAACCAACAATGTATGTATGTATAAGACGGATAGACGGTTCCTCGTCGGATGATCGTTTGGAATGAACGCTTGCTTAAAAGGTGACTTTGCTAATGTCTTCCATTGGCGTCGCCTGACACGCTATAATGATGTGTTGATGATATGATATATAGTATTTGCCATAGTCGTCAATATTACCCACCTCCCCCCGTAATCTTTTCTTGCTCAATCCCTCTTGCAGAGATCGTTAAACAACTTTCATTGGGGAATTTTCTTTTGCTTGCTGATTTTAGTCATCGCATCATTATTTCCATATAAAAATCCAATGATTAAATATTTAGATTTCAGACTTGAACAACTTTTTATACAACTGCTAAATTCTATGTTAGTATTTCCAATGTAAAAACTAAAGAGTCATCAAAAAAGAAAAAAATACAACAAAAGCGCAAAAATATTAATATTAAAGTGACAGCAAAGACAGAAAAGTTGCTGAGGCAGCAGGCAGCAAAGGTCTGCCAGCCACAAGCAAAGCAACCAAAGACAGCTGAGAGTTTAGAGTTTGGTGCCTTGAAAGAAGGAAGCGGTAGGCAGGACAGAAAGACACAGCGACGGACCGACAGAAGACAAGAAGTTCGTTGAGGCCGACAAAGACACATGCGCATGCGAAAACAATTGAAGCGTGCAAAAAGAGCAGCAACAAAAGCAACAACAACAACATCTAAGGGGAGCAGCAAACGTGAAAAAAGCAAAAGTTTTACGGCTAAAGAACCTGAACTGAAACCGCATACACGAAGGAAAGGAAATTCATGTGATGGGAAACGGAAATCAAAAGCTGCTACAAAGTTTGTTGTTGTTGCAACAGCAGCAGCAGCAGCAACAGCTTTGCATATAATTTATGACCCCAAGGGCAAAAGAGGGCGACAAGCAAGAAGTGTAGCAAAAGCTGCTTATGAAAAGATGACGACGACCACGACGACGACGGAAGATTCAAATTGTTTAGATGGAAAATTCATAATAAAAAAGAAGCACAGCAAACTGAACTGTGCTGAGGCATAAATAATATAAAAAAAAAGATGTAAAAATAAATGCTATCAAGATATGTTTATTTGCTTAAAGAGTGTCTGTGTGTGTGTGTGTGTATTTGGAGCCCATGCAGGTGTGAAATGCGAGCGGACGACGACGACAATGTGGCAGGCAAATGAGGCCACCTCACACTTATACACATATGCGTGTAATAGCAACCCTTTTTCTTGTTGTTGTTGTTGTTGTTGTCGCACGATTTGGTTGTGGTTTGGTTAGCTGCTTCTTCTTTTCTGCTGCTGCTCGTTTTTCATAATTCTGTTTTCACACGACGAACGACAAACGACCAAAAAAGGCGATACAGGAAATGTAAAACCAGTCAAGTACACCATACACCAAATAACCGCAACAAAGCTTGAATATGTCGCCTCTCTCTCTCTCTATCCCTGCCCGGCAGACTCGTCGTAGATAAAACACAAATACATGAAAAAAAAAACGATGGAGTGGTTACAGTTATGAACGACCGATAGGGAAAAAGATGAAGAAGAGCGGATGGTTGGATGGAGAAATATTCGCCAGGTATACAAAAAGCAGAGCGATAGACAGAGAGAGAGAGAGTGCGAGCTCTGTCAATGCTGCCCATTCATGAGCACACGGCTAGGTGAGAGACAGCGACGACGACGTTGACCTTTTCCGATTTTGGCACACACATGTAAACGCACTCGAGACAAACATGCACACACGGGCAATTTTATCGATGGCGGTTTTGTTATCGAATACCAGACGAACAATAAAATGGCAAAAAAAAAGGAAATATAAAGTTAAACGAGGTTATCAGCAACGCACATCGCAGCCCATCAATTCAGCTGCTCTTGATAATCATTCATAAAACAACAAATTTGCCGTTGTGTTGGTGAGAGAGATGACATGTGTTTGTGTGCGAATGTGTGGTAGGCGGCAGCGACAGGCCAGAGAAAAGTACACCGAATTCGAATTCCATTCATGAAAAAACCCACACATTGCTGTATATATGCATATGTATTGTATTGTATTGTATGCGTGTATGCGTGCGAGTCTGTCTCTGTGTCGGTGTATATGTATGAGTGTGTTGGCACATGCGCTGGAGCAAAAGCGTCGTCTCACACAAACACACACAGACGAAATTTCATTCACAAAACAGGGCAAATGCACGCGGCAGCGAGGGTAGGGGCACGATGCCGTAACATTCATCCAAGCAACTGCGACGGTGTCAGCGGAACTAGCTTCGTGTTGGCTTTGCTAGCAGCAACAACAGCTACAACAATATAAAAAGTTCGTTCGTTTGTTGCTTGCTTGCATCGAAACACACAAAAACACACACCAGTACAGAAATGCGCACACAAACACACATACGCGAGCGCTGCGAGAGCGAGATACCATGACACGGCTGGATAATGCGCGAAAGCAGCACCGCACGTTGCTGCCTCACACTCACACACAATAAATGCATTTTCAGCCAAAAAAATATATAGAATTTGCTGTTGCATTTTGTTAATGGTAAACTTGAATTAAGTTTTTTTCGCGCATATTTCATATCACTTAAGCACTGTTTCCGCTATTCACATATTTCTATTGCATTTATTCAATTTCACAATAATGTTTTGTTGAATATTTTTGTATTGCTTGGGCGCCTTAAACTGAGAGACGCGCTCACATTCCAATACAGTTTTCACATGGAAAAATTAACGTTTGCGTGCCAATTATTGCAAGTAGATACGAAGACGGTGTTCGTTTAGTATTTACTTAGTGGTTTTCATTGATTTGCACAGGTTTACATACCAATTTTCACTTTTAATTGCTCTTCAATTCGGACTTCGCGTGTTTCAGCCATGTTGGATCCATAACTACTGCTGCTGTTGTTGTTCGTGTTCGCGTTGGTGTTTCTGTTGTTGCTTGAATCGACAGCAACAGCAACGATGTCAATAGCGTCGTCCTGCTCTTCGTACATATAGCGCTTCTTTTTCAACAGCATCTTGTTGGTGTTGGTTCACAGTGTTGCATTTAGATAAGAATTGTAAGGGAAAATATAACCGATTTCTTGCGTTCTGCCGCTGCAGAAACCGCTACACTACAACGTATACGATTTTCATGAGATTTTTTCTTTGATATTTATTTATAAATGCATTTAACATCACTTTACTGTTTCATTCGACACTTTTGGTGCTCTTGATAATTACATTTATTGGCATCACTTGTTCATTTCTATTTAAAATAGAACACAAATTGTAAACGAAATGCTGTGCTAAATAAAATTCCGAATACGAGTTGTTGACAAACCGAGATGTAAAATTTAAAAATCTCCCGCACGCAAGAAACACGTCCGCTCACGCCGAGAAGTGAAACGATAATGAATTGTGGAACAGTCCATGAGCGCAGCGAGTTGAAATATATCGATATATATGAGAGAGAGTCGATAGCTCTCTGCGTGTCTTAGTCGTGAGTGAAAATATCGTAACCCAACACTGATGCACAGCTGTCCTGGTACATTGCGCCAAACGACATCTTCAAAATGTATTAATAAACAATTATTAAATGTGTTTAATTTTTTAAATAATTTTATACACACTATTGTATCGGCTTGTTAGTCAAAATATGTGTTTTCATTTGAAAGCCGCTGCCAGTATGAAAATTCCCTCACACGGACTCTCACATATGTACTTCCATGAATGCATTTACAAAGTTTTATGAATGAAACTAAAATGACTAAGTAACGACACAGGCGATACGTCGCCGAACATAAAAAACACACACACACCTCCCAGACAAAAACTGAGACTGGTGCACACATGTTGCGCTAGCGCCAAGCGGAAGCAAAGTGTGTTCCGGGAAAGCTTCGGGAGTTTTTGTCGCATCAAGTGCGCTACAGGTGGTCAACATTGTGTACACTGTACCCAATAGATTTGAGTTTGTGTGCGTGAGCCATACAACAGGTCTCTTAAGTGCGTGCATAGTTTGTTATATACAAATACACACTCTCTTGTTGACACATACATACATATGTACAGGCATACATACATACATACATATAGTCTACCCATATGCCATACAGTTTCAGTTGCAGCGTATTTACTTTATTTTACGTGGGCGTTTCGGTTCATAGACCGAGAAAAAGACCGGCAAACTACATTAAAATACACAAATGTTAAATTTCCTCACACACACACACATCCTCTCGCAAAGCAACAACCACCAAAAAAAAGACAGAGATGGCGCATCTTATCAGCAACAACTATTTTCATTAGTCGTCGCTGCCGACGCCGCCAATAAGTGGAAGTGCACAAGTGGTTGCATCGGCATTTGCTCTCTTCTCTTTCTCTGTTTATTTCATCGAGTTGTTGTTGCTACTAATGTCGCCTTATTGTTGTTGCATGTGTTCACATTTCATGTGTGTGTGTGAGACTACCCATCCACAATAAACATAAGAAGTATACACGACACTGATATTGAACACAATTTATTAGTAGTTGCATAGGAAGATGGCTGGGTATTTGTGAGTCGACCCATTGCAGTATTTGGCATTTGCATTTTCATCATTTCGCTCAACGAAACGTAACCAACGTGGGAAGTTGAAGCGTCTGCTTCGTCAAGTGCTTCGGCTCCAGCTGTCCACTTGCCATCGTCTTCGTCCATCCCTCTCTCTCTCATTCCCTAACGTCCGTCTCTGCATTTACGATAAAAATAGTCTTTATGGTTGTTGTTGTGCTGCATTTATTTAGATGACAGTGTTGGCGTCAATTTTTTTTTGGGTTTCTCATTCTCTTTTTGATGCGATTTATGGGTTCGTTTGTTGCGTTTGGTCAGTTCGCTTGGCTTCCGTTGTTTGGGTTATAGAAATTCCATTTGACCGCTTTTCGACTTGTTGAATTTATCACATTTATTTATTTATGTATGCATGGTTTCTATTTAACATTTATTTAATTACAATATTGGTGCATATATTTATAGAGATATTGTTATTTGATTTTTTGGCTTTTGATTTGGTTATAATGTTTGTTCCGTGGGCCCGTTGCCTGATAACATTTATTTATACAATTTGTAAATAGTTTCAATATGTTATTTAGGGACGATTATCTACAAATTTATTGGCGTTTTACACATAAACTCACTAAAAAATGGCCCCTGAATGTGGGCCGGATTTCTTCTCTTCCTCCAAATATATGTATTTAAATTTATGCGATATTTACAAAAAATTGACATAAAACATATAATATGAAACTGTGAAGATATTTGTACAACAAATTTCCCATTTGTTGATTTATGCATGTCGTAAATTATCTATTAAAGCTATAAACTGAATGCGTTAACTTAATTAAAGTATGATATTTACTGGCTAATAATTTGCAGAGTCGTTGATTCTAGAATTCGACATAAAGTTTAAAAGTTCCATCTCATGTATTAGCTTTAGTATAAATACGACTAGAATTGTGCTGAGATAATACAATGGAATAATACGCTCTTATAGATAAATTAATATTAATTGGCTAAAAAAACGATTTAAGTTATTATTATTAAGAATATTTGGGGAGGTACCCCCCTAGTTTTTAGCTCAACTCATAAAATCGTTCCAAAAATACGTTTTCCATAGAGCTTTGAAAGCTCCTCACACTGTCAGAGCTTTTCCACATAGAGCTACGAGCTTAGACCCAATTGTTGCGAGCTGTAGGCTATAAAGCATCGTTGTGACTTTTGGATATAGTCGTCTCGATCTGATCGATCCGTCGAAACGATGGCATATACGTGGAGCTCGCCTGCGTCACAATCGAATTGTTGGAGGAGCTCTGCAGGGACAGAGTAATCTATGCTTATATTGGAGCAGCTATAACCAGGCTGAACAGGTCATACTCACCTTCTTTTGGCGATAGGAACGTGCCCGTACACGTGTCGTGTTCCTTCGTACGGGATTGACGGTCGTCGATTTCTGGGAGAGCCTCACCGAGCTGAAGGTGCTGCCACGATGACCGCGTCGTATTTGAGGCGAGGGCGTCCCGGTGGCTAAGGACGAATCACAGTCAGTCGAAAGGAGACCAGACAGGTAACTAGGAACTTACGTGTGCCTGGTATGGCTGTGCTGCGTTTGGTGGCCTGCATCATCTCGAAGACAACCGCACTGAAGCTGCCATGATGCGAGGTCTGCCGCTGTAGGTTGGGTGTGGGCGCCAGTGGTATGCCCGCCGGTAGACGCACTGGTGAGATCAATTGACTTTCTGAGATACCCTTTGGATGCACATAGAAGGTGGTCATCATGCCCTTGCCCTTCACATTGATTTCACCGCGTTTCTAAAATAAATGCGAAACAAATTTGAAATTAATCATGATAAGTGATTTGTCATTCTTCTTCTTCTTATTATTACCACACAAGTGTAGCCACGTGAACAGAGCAGTTCCGCCGTATTGTCGGGCACTTGTATCCGCCAGTTCTCCCCGGTGGAGTCCATGCGGGAGGCCACGTTCACGGTATTCCCCCAGATATCGTAGACCGGCTTGCGTGCCCCAATCACGCCGCTGACCAAGGAGCCGCTGCAGATGCCGACACGCAACTGGAAATTGTTGAAGGCATCGCCGTTAATCTCCTCCAGCTTCGTCTTCATGGCAAACGCAAATTCCACCAGATCACAGACGCTATCCTCTGAGGTTTTGCCACGGGCACGCAAATGGTCATGATTGAGTCCTGCGGCTGCCATGTAGGTGGCGCCAACTGTCTTGATTTTCTCAATCGAAGCAAATTGTGGGTCCTCCAGCAATGCATCAAAGTCACCTGCGGTCACCACGGGGGACACAGATGAATGAATGGATGTGTGTGTGTGAGTGTGTGTGTGTGTGTGCGGTAGTCAGGATTCCATTGAAGCGAAACATTTAATCAATCAACTTACAGATAATCTCATTTAGAATCCTGATACACGCCTTGCCATTGTCAATGTCCTCGGAGTAAAAGTCCTGGAAGTTGGGTATGGAGGCGAACATAACGCCACACAGATTGTGATTCCTCGAATAGAGCTCGTCCGTATGCTCATCGGACAGATAATAGGCGGCCACATGGTCTGGCAAAATATTCTGCCCAGAAATGAATTCAAATCAAGCGTTTAATTAATGACCCATCGCTGGGAGGGATGCTGGGGAATCTCACCTTAATTAGTGTGTCATTAAGTGCACGATTCGATTTCATGTTGGTCAGTTCACGCTCCGCCTGCTCCTTCCATATAAAGTCCAGCCGGGAAGTAACCTAAACACAACTCAGAGAATATCAAGGATTTACATTTCAATAGAGGATGATGGATCTGAAGTTTACCTCGACGAGACGGGCATGATAGCAGACCATGATTAGGAACGTTACGAGCAGTATCAACATTTGTACACCCAAGGGCATGCCATTGTCCCTTAAATTGGCCAGACTGAAGGTCTCATCCGTGGGGAATCTCACAAAGATCATGGTCGTATAAAAGGCGACCATTCCCAGTGCCATCACTGCCTTCACAAGATAGTAGAGCTTCAGAGCGGTGGCCAGAGAGACCAGACACAGCACCCAGGTGAAGACAATATATTCACGATGCACACAGTTTCCATCTGGCTCCAAGAACTCCTCCCCGATGCTGCGATTAAGCCGACTCAGGATATGCGGACGATGGGATTGCTCGAAGGTTTCGAGTGTGTGACGCACTAGCTCATCGGATGCATTCGCTATGCTCTCATTGAGCAGCGACACCAGGGATATGGCCGAGACGAGACCACTGCCATTAGTGGGCTTCGTAATTGTGATATTCCTTTGAATGGTTTGCGTGACGAAGACCGTCGAATCCTTCTCGGAGGAGATGGCAGCAGGGCTGGTATCGTTGTGCTGTGGCTCTATGGTGCCATTATAGCTATAGGATGGACACAGCAGCAAACCGATGGCGCTCAACATGCACATGGAGATGATGACGCCGCAGATGAAGAGAGTGCGACGTTGCCGCTGTTGGACCAATTTGGCCGAGTTAATCTTCAAGCAACTAGGCAGACCTTAAAGGCGGATAAACCGAAAGATTAGTCAAGAAGCAGTCCGTTGAGCTTTAATGAATTATGTTACCCGGAAACTCCTCGGCCATGACGAGCACACAGCAAAAGGTGAGCACCACTGTGCCCACAGCCAGACAAATGATGACCACTGTGCAGCGTGGTATAATGATGACCTGGCACATTACCATAAATATCCAGATGACAAATACGCACAGCATGTTAGAGCTAGACGCAGAAGGATATACGAGGAGCAGGAGGAGCACCCAAAGAAAAAATCAATTAACAACAGTTCATTAATTAATGTCCTTCCAAATGGGTGGTAGTTTCTCTATAAATCACACAAATATATGTACATATGTATGTGTATACGCACCGAAACATGTCCTCACGCAGCTGACAGTACTTCTGCTCCTGACTCCTGTCAATGAACTTCAGCGTCCAGGCATTCAAATACTCCCGCCGAATCTCCTTATTCGAATTGATTTGTATATTTTGTTCAATGAACTCATCAATCTGTAAATAAATCAACATTTGGTTGTACCTCAAACTCCACTTTATGCTCCGTTTCCCTCTGTTACCTCTTCGTCCAGCACTGTCAGCGAAACACGTTGATCCTGCCTGGGGTCCACCATTATGGAATCCGCGCGGTTTAGAGCTTCCTCAGGACTATTCAACTGCAAAGCAAAGAATAACAATATCTGCATTATAACAAGCAGCGCCCTCTAGCGTTTGTTACGCACATTTCTGAAGGGTATCTCCGGTATCCAATCTGTCGTACTCTCCTCATCCACTATCAATCCCTTGGCATTCATAGCCTCCGTTAGATTCTGTATGCTGGCGCCATTACGTGATCTCAGCTGCTGCTCCAGTGGCGCCGGCATAATGGCTATGGGCGAGGAGACTGTGGATAGGCCCGGTGCAGTGACTCCAGAACCTGTCGCACCGGCATTGCAGCCGGCGACCATGGCCACACCATTGCGTAGTCGACGGCTTTCCAGCGCAACTCCCTCGACGACATTGGGCAACGAGTTCAGGGAGATGTTCTTCTTCTGCTGCTGCTGGAGCAGCTGGGCTGGCTGCTTCTCAGAGATGGCCACCGTGGAGGCATACTCCAGACTACGACCATCGATGCTGCCGCCATCACCGCCACCAATGCCACCGCCCGCTGTGTTGCTGCCAATACTGCCACTTCCGCTGGCCGAGATTGACTTGGGCAAGGCCGTCGCAGAAACGGGAGCCGCTGGCGCCGTGGCAGCTGTGGCAATGCTGCTGCTCTGATGGGCACTGCTCCGAGTGCCAAAGCGTCGTTTGGGTCTGCAATTTGCAGTTATATGTATGATGGGTGACATCTTCCTTGGCCTGGGAGTAAGGAAACTTACCTCAACGGTTCGGTGCGCTTGATCAAGTAGGTCGTCACGTTGAGCTTATTGAGATGATTATCCCGACTGCCGCCATTGCCCGGTTCCACTTCGTAGGCGTCATTCAGACATTTCAGTGTTGCTTCCGAGATGTGAACCCGTCTGCCGGCGTGGAATGGGACCATACGGTTTCATCAAGTGGTAGTTTGGCCAAAATTAAATTCAAATATTTGCCAAAAATTTTCGGCGATTGTGCGTAAACTTCGTCGTCCTTTGTGTGTGTCTATGAGTGTGCCTATGTGTGTGGCTGTGTGTGTGTGTGTGTCTAACATAATTGGGTTGTTCTACGACTTGGTTTCTATTGCTTGCCAGCGTTTTATATTTCTCTCCCTCAGTCTGTTTCTCTCTTTCTCTGTAGGCCACAATTACATCAAAGCGCTTTTACATTAAATGGAGGAACCTTTACTTTTGCTCTCCTCTTCGGCGGTTGCTGCGGTCGCTCTGATTTGTTGGTTACTTTAGTAACTCGTTTCTTGTGTCTAAACACGCCAAGCTTGCAGAAATTGCCAAGCAATTGTTTCTAGCCAGCAACATTCAATTTATAGTATACTCTAATTGGCCAATTAAAAATGCGCCTGCACTAAGATTTAAAGGTTCAAACTGCATAGTAGATTTGGGTGTCCATTTTTTTTTTTTTCATTCAATTTTTGGGCTAGCTTGGCTAGTTGCCAATTGAAACAATAGATTTCTAACAAAAAAAATCGAGTCAATAATTACAGAGAAATGCAATAAAAGTGGGGAGAGTGCGGGAGGACTGAGAATTTTCAAGCTCGAATTTACTTTAACAAGCTTCCGAAATTGTAGCTTGCTTTTAAGCGCAGCTGGCAAATAGTTTGCAACTCTTTCTACAAAATGTGTAGCATGCTCTTAAGCGTAGCCAAGAAATGTTTGCAGTATTTTATACCGGAATTTTAGAAATATAATGAATTTGCAAGCCAATTAAGCTTGCTTTGTTATGCTTCATCCACATCTGAGGCTGTACAGGACAACCTGGATAATTGCAACATGCTAGACAACAGAAACACATCTGCTTTGTGCATAATATTGCTACTAATTTGAATGCCACACACCTGTGCACACACACATACACAAACACTCGCCTACTTCCACACAATAGAACGGGAGGAGAGAGCTTAGCATAGAAAACGTGAGTTGACTTACCCTGGTATACCGCCGGATTCCATGTGATTTGCAATGATAACATCATTAGACCAAACGTCAAAATGCCATTTCTTGTTGCCCAGAACTCCACACATAACCGAGCCGCTATGGATGCCGATGCGCATGTTGAGGTCAACCTGCAACATTCACGAGATGCGCCAAAACAGACACAAATTATGCAAAGCACGCGCTTAACTGCAACTGCCACTGCAACTGCAGCATACTTTCGAGCGTAGCTGCAATTGCCGTCAGAGTGTCAACAGAGTATCCCATGTCAGTGTCAGTGCCAGTGTCACTGTCAGTGCCATTGCGTCAGTCAGTTGGAGTCCACAACACCAATTAACATTATCCAATTGCATTGCCACTCGCACTCATTTAATAAGCTTAAAGTTTTGCAGTGCAGCAGACGCAATTCCCAAAACGAACGAAATAAAAAAAATCTTGAATCAATTATGCCTTTTTTTGGGGGGGAGCGGGCATGAAAATTTAACATGGCATAGTTTGTTGCTGTTGCTTGTGCCTCATCGTTGTCGTTGTCGTTGTCTTTTGCTCTGCTGAGATTTGCATACAAATGAATTGTCAACACGTCCAGCAATGGCCACAGCAAGTTGGGGTTCACATGGGTCGACAACAATGTGCAATACTCGTAAAAATAAAGCGGCTTGCCACTCAACACCCAAAAAAAAAAAAAACAGCTGACAGCTGAGAAATTTGTGGCATTAAATAACAAAAATGAAGAGAGGAAGAGGAAGAAATGAAAATATACGCGCATAATGCGAGCGGCCATTTAACAGCATTTAAACGCGAGCTTAAGAGCAGCAGTTTAACAGATGTCTGTTAAGGCTTAACAGTCACTGCCGCGCTCCAAACTATGCAACGAACTATGAGAATAGTCAGCTGCAAACGAAAGGATGTTTTCTTTACTACTTTGCAAATATTTTAAACTTTGGCTCATTTAATTTAATTTACGTGGCAAGTTGGAGACACCTTTATAAATCACTGGGAAACGGACTAATCGATTTCAAATTACAATGGCAAAAGGAATGGCCCATTAAGTTGTCAGCGTTTCTCTGTCTCCACCCCCGCCTGCTGCTGTACTTTACTTACGTGCGTGTGCAGGCGCACATCCTTGATGGCTTTTATCATATGAAGGCCAGTCTCGACACTGCACACCGCATGATCCGGTCGTGTCTTCCAGTTGTCACTTTCAAACTGCGACACGCAATAATAGCAATCTCCCAGCAGCTTCACGCGCAGGCAATGATTGTCCTGCGAACGAACACACGAAATAAAAAGTGTCCGTTTCAACGAACAGAAAACAAGAAAACTATATAATTCGACGGACACGCCTGCTTACCTCTGCAATGCGATCGAAACGCGCAAAAAGGTCGTTTAAAATTTTCACCAACTGTTGGGCTGACGTTTTGCTTGCCAATTCTGTGAAACCCTAAAAGGAAATAAAAGAAACCTAAAGTAAAAACTATGAAATTAAATGAGAGTTAAACTTACTTTGATATCGGCGAATAGTATGCTGACATTGTCCATGGGATAAATGTACAATTTCTTGAACTGTGTGTCCTCGGAGGGATCTGTGCCTTTGTACATTTCGCTACGTATTTGATTATTCACAATGTTGGGCAAGACTATCAAGACAAAAAATATAATTTTTAATAGAAACTGCAGCAAGTCAGCGATAGAAATTATTTGGCCAACTTGGACTACCTATTGCCAGACAGTTACCTGGCCACGGGCAATTGCTGCCATTACGGCAGATATAAAGAGAAACTGAAGACTGCTTTTTAGCGGAACTGTTGCTGCCAGCAGCTGCCATTAAAGCAGCTGTATAGAAAAACTGAAGCCTGCTTTTCAGCGGAAGAGAATAAACCCAGTGGATTTCTGTTGAATTTTGTAAACTCACTTGAATCGAGCAACTTCTGTGTGCGCTGCAATTCCTTCTCTGACTCCTTCTTGTGCTCCATGGCCTTGTGGGTTTCGATGAAGGCCAAACGCTGTCCACGATCCGTTAGGTATTTGGTGTACATGCCGGCCACATTGATGGCCGTGTACAGTATGAAATTAGCTATGATTTGGAACAATATACAGTTGGGATCCATTGGCATCTACAAGCAGCAGAAACAGTCAAGCAACAGCCGATGAAAGCAATAAAGTGACATTTAGCTAAGGTTTTATTTCGGGTTCTACCTTTTTCTCCTGCAATTTGTTGATGGTAATTACGGCCAGGTGGCAGCTGGCCGTGATTGTGCCGCCCACGACGCACCACTTCAGTGGCAGAGGCAGCATGGCATACGGCACAAATATGACGAATAGTATATACCAGACCAGGTATTCGCGATTCTCGAATCCGACGCTTTGGCTGATGAAACCTGACCGAGAACACAGCAATAAAACATTTATGGCGGCCGAAAGGATTAGCAAATTTTATGGCCGAAACATGTGACGCATGATTTATGCCACACATACGTAGGCAGTTATACGTTTCTGGGAACTCACCCTGTATATTGAAGAGCACCCAAGTGCAGACCGCTGCCCAATGCAAGTAATTGTTGGCAAAGCAACGCCAATAGCCAAGGAAACAAATGGCCAAATTGGCCATGCCACAGCAAACAGACCAGGTTATCGCCGTTGCCGTGCTCGCCGCATACGTCTCCGTGTCCTGCTAAACTCACACCCAATCCCAAGGATTAACAAATTGTGGAAGTTGTTGTTGTTGTTGCCACTGCTGCAGCAGCTGTCGACTTACCAGCGCCAAGCGTTCCTCCCGCGGCTGCAGCATCCAGATGAGCGTCATCACAATCTTTAGCACAAAGTCCACAACGTTCACTATGATCAGGGATTTCTGACGCTGTCGATGCGTATAGGTCAGATAGCTACGTTCCAGAGAGCTCTGCTTGAACGAGTTGGTCAACGAGGGACAGAGAATGCCCTTGACCACGTTGCCGCTCTTAAAAGCCGAATACGTTTCGTTGGTCAACGGTCGCTGGGGTCCAGCGATGCTCGCTATAGACTGACCCGATTCCAGCTCGTAATCTAAGTGGAAATATTTGTGTGTTTTTCTTGAAAAAAGAGTTCACTTGGAATTTTAAGTAGAACTTTTTGCTATGATTTTGTGTTTCGTGGTGAGTGCACACAAGGTTGACCTTAAACTGTTTGTAGGTCAATTCAGTGTTGCTATTTATGTGCCCTGAGCTGTACTGCAGCTAGTCTGCGAATAGGCAGCACTGATCGATGGGCAGCACTGTTCTTGTGGCAGAGTTGTCATGTGTCTAAAATCTATTGTTAAGAATCTTATCGATTTTAATGAGTAGTGTTGAAAAATTAAGGAAATTTTATAAATATATATACCCTGTATACATATGCAATATAACGTATAAATATTTACATTACTGTAATAATTGAGAACATTTTTGAATTATCGATAAGTAAGGATCAATTTAGCGGTTTCCTTATATTTGACGAAAACTGGGAATATACCTTCCACTTCTATGGCATATACCCCATGAAAATCAAGTCAACTTTCTTTCTTATGCTGCCATCTCTCTGCAATTTTTTCTCTGACTTAGCAGCTGCCACGCCTTAATTATCTGTAAACTGCATCTGCACAGCAATCAATTTAAGCTGCCCCCCCAGAAGTATAGAGCGGACAAGGGGAATAGGGATTGTTGGGGGCAGCTGGATAAAAGAGTGTAGACTGAATTGTTGGCCCTTTTGTTGGCTTACCAAAATTGCTATTGCCAAATATGCTGCAGCTCTCCGTACGTCGCTTCGGTCCGTAGCCCGCTTTCGCCTCCACAATGCGCACGGATTGGACGCGTCGAGGCGTCTGCTTGGCCAGGCTGCTGCTGCCGTTGCCGTTGCTAGCTCCGGCACCGCTGGCCAAACTGGGTCGATCTATGCCAATGCCAACGTTGAGCATGGCCTGCTGTTTCTTGCGCAAATTGGACAAAATTGATGCCGTGGATGCACGCGGCGAATGGGCGAGATCACAGCTGTCATCCATTTGGGCGCCATCGCCGGGCAGTCGTGGTATTTTCGACATATCCGGCGTGGTTACAGCTACAGTTGGAGTAGACTCCATCGTTGCCATCGTCGTCGATGTCGCCGTCGTCGTCGCTGTCGTCGTCGTCGTCGTCGTTGTTGTAGTCATCATGTTGGTGGTCGTGGTTGCGGCTGCTTCCTGCTGTTTTATGTTAGTTTCGCTTTTAATTAGCTCTAAGTGCTGGACACAGTGCAACCTACCTCTGTGGCAGACGAAGTCGTCTCTGTTGTTGTAGTTGGCATTGTTGTGGCTGTAATCTGCTCATCATTTGTGGTCTGCGCAGCGGGATTTCTCAGTCCGAAGCCTGGACCGTCAACATAGTCAGCACCGTTCCCGTCATCGTAGTCATCATCGTAGTCGTCATCATCGCTGTCCAGCTTGAGGTCGTCGATTTGTGCCAAGGTAATTGCCCCCTTGTTGATGGCACGTCGCAGCACCACTCCCTGCTCCGCATCCCCGCCATCCACAGATCCATTTTGAGCGACATGTCCATTCACCTGCTCCTCCGCCAGCGCCATCTTCATCTCAGACGATATGCCGCTGGAGATGCGCAGCGAAAGATCCGCCGGCGCGGAATGTGCCACGTTGTTGCCCTGTCGGCGCTGTTGCAAGCTGGCTGATGGTGTCGGGCTCAGCTGGCGCAGATGCACCTCATCCGAAACTAACTTGTCATCGTCGTCATCCATGTTGCTGGGCTCCTCGTCGGCTCTGCAAACACCAAAAAAAAAAAAAAAAAGAAAATCCAAAAAAAAAAATTTGTAAAATCAGCATGAACGTGGCGAAGAAGAAATAGGTGATAAAAGGTGGCAGGGAAAAGGACCTATGCGGGGTAAATCCCCATCAGCATTGCGTGACAACTGAAGCCATAACTTTCAATTTGTGCTTTGAAGTTGTCGCCACTTTGATTGCCGTCGAGTTCTCTAAGTCTAGGCCTAATGAATACAAACATGCCTCACAATTTGAGCCTGGCTGGGAATATGTAAATGGTTTGTCAGCGTAAGGCGTGAAGTTGTTCCCTTTGATTTTTATCATGGGGTATGATACACCGCTCACAAATTATATACATATATGTACTCTTTTTGGCCAAGTTAAAATTCGATTTTGGTGCCAAATGAAATGTAAATCTTTTCGCTGTTTTAGAACGTAATCAATCGCATTACGTACTTTTTAAGGCATTATGGCATAATGGATTCTCAACATTACTTAAATATTGACACGTGTGTATGTCTGTGTGTGTGTGTGTGTGTGTTTGTGTGCGTGTTTGTCATTCTGTCAGCAGATTGAATAATTTGCGTCCCACTGTTGCTTTGTCTCTATGTCTGTCAATGTATTTGTCTCCAAGTTACCTACATCAAATGCTCGTTTGTGAGTTGTCGTAAGTAATTTTCATATTTAGTCGAAGCTATTGCATATGCCAGAGATATCCATCCAGACATATCATATACATACATATATATGTATATGTCATACATAAAGTATAAGCAGATATAAGTGTATTCAAGTCAAATTCACAATGGCGCAGCGGAAACGCAAAATGGCGACGCGCCACGGGGACAGTCAACAACTAGAAAATGGCGCGTTGATGTCGTTGTCATTATTCAAATTAGCATTTAGACACACACCGTTGCACACACTCGCACACATATTTACACACATACAAACAAAAAAAAAAAACAGAACACGTATCATAGTATTATAAGCGAATAGAGAGTGAGAGAAAGAGAGGGCAACACGTCCTGCGCTCATTCATATGCGTCATGTATAGAAATCGTAGCATGCTTTTGGGCTGCTGTCAAGTAAATTTTGCTGTCGCTGTCGCTGTCCGCAGACGAAAGCGAGAATTCCAATAAATCGCAGCAGCCAAGCGAAATGAAGCTGCACACTAATACATTGACACAAATACGTATGTATATATGTATATGTATATTTGAGTATATAAAAAAAGGAGCCACAAAATTTAATTTGGAATACTTTAGCGTCTAATTCAATAAACTGTCAAATACTCAAAGCCCTGCTGGCTCAACAATTTTCTCGCCGCATACACAAAGATACATACACATATAGCGATAGTATAAACATTTATATTTCGCACATTTAAATAACATTTTATTTGATATGCTCTTTTATGTCCGTCTGACGCTACGTCTAATTTGCTTTAATGGTCGAGCGAAACTTTTTCACTTTTTTTTTTGTGGTTGTATTATGTTTGGCTGCTGCTGCTGCTGCGGCTGCTCTTGTTGCTGCAGTAACTGGCCAACTAAATGGAAAGTTGGTAACAAGTTTATCAAGAGTTGTTAAATGTTATCTGCATGAAAATAACACAAATAATTATACATACATACATACATACATATATCTAAGCTATATCTGTTGTCTGTCTGTCTGCCTGTTTGTATGTGGCCATGTTCGTTGTATCAGTTCTATTTTTGGAATGTTTACTCAGTTGAGCATTTGTATAGCACGCTTTAGGGCCCAACACACACACACACACACACATACACATACATGCGTCTATTTGTATTAGCAACTGACTGCACTTCCTGCCCACATACGGCACATTAAATAACTGTTATCAGCGTTATCAGTCAATGGGTCTAAAAACAACAATAAATTGAGTTTTGATTAATGTGTGCATGTCAAAAAGTTTTGATAAACTCTCGCACCAAACCATGAAATGCTGCATTTAAATTGCGTGATTTGAGCACATAAATCAACGCAAACCAAATTAATATTCAATTTTTGGGATTTTCAAATTGATTTGCTATAAATTTGTAGCATGCTTTCAGGCAGCCATCACAAATTTCATAAAGTTGTGGGTGTTTTAGACTCGTAGGTAATTTTCCCAGTTGGCTAAGTGACGCTTTTAGCACCTTCATAAAACTTTTAATAACAAATTAGATCAATGCATAACCAATTGAACTGGAAATGGGATTTATTATCTAATTATTATTATTATTATTATTATTATTTCACACACCTGTTGATTACTGCAAATCGTTTAATACAATATGATATCACATGCCACACATTAGTTGAGGTTTGTTAGTTTTGCACATAACGCCGAAAGTTTAAAAGATTAGCACAATTTATTTTATGATTTTACGAATTTGCATG